>JAIFRP010000021.1:5752862-5765781 GCA_032403825.1 Odynerus spinipes | reverse complement strand
TCTCTCTCTCTCTCTCTCTCTCTCTCTCTCGCTGTCTACCTTCTTTCCTTTTTTCTAGTCTTTTTATCGCATTGGCCTCTACCTTTTACTCTTTTTGTAAAAACACAATGAAAAGAATCTCGTCGAGCGAACGTAATAACCTATGTATAATAGGTACGTATAAAACATTTTGGATAATTTGTTACAACTATCGTACAAGTTGCACGCTGTCGACGTCATAAAATTCACCCAGTGTCACCCGAACGGTAGAAATCTCTCAGGATTTTCGAGCGTGAAGCTGAAGTACCCAGGTATAGATATACGTGTAACACGAATTCACCAAGCTGATGAGGAAAGCGGAAACTTGTAAGGAGAGCAGGAGTCTTGTGCGAATCGAACATAATAATCCGGGTGGGATTAAATAATCGGGAGAGAGTCCATCGGATGGATCGAATCGGATCGTAACGTCGATCGAACGTTAAACCCTCTTTCTTGAAGCTTTCGTAGGGACAGTCGTCTAACCGAATACCAATCAAGGAAGGAGCGAACAGACATCGAATCGACGTTACGTCTACTCTCGGAGAATTATTCCTGATCCTTCCTCTTACTATCGTAGTCTCTGGCTCCAAGTCGTGCTTCAGTCGTGAGTAAAGAGAGCGAGAGCGACAACGAGAGAGACAGAGAGAGAGAGAGAGAGAGAGGGACAGCTAGACAGAGAAATGGAGAGAGGGGGCGAAGTAGAGAGAGAGAGAGAGAGAGAGAGAGAGGGGGACAGTTAAACAGAGAAATGGAGAGAGGGGACGAAGTAGAGAGAGAAAGAGAGACGAGAGAGATGAATATATGTACGATCTCTCAATTGCACTAGCTATGGGAATCAATCAATAGCTGCCACAACGACGAAAACCAGAGGGAGAGAAATAGAGAAGGAAATCTTCGTTGGCTCGCCCGGAAGATCGTCCGAGAGGAAGGTCCGATGCGTCTGGGGGAACATCGCAAGACCGCAAGCGCATCTTCACCGAAACTAAGCAAACGCGTTACCTTCGATGCATATGCATCGACCACTTCCGGCTGACCTACCCGTATAAATTCTAATTGGATTTAGCGCGATATGCGGAAGCGTTTTCTTCCATCCAGTTCCTCTGCTTAGGAACTGCTCTTGGTTCGAGCCAAACCCCCATACCAATTCCAAAGTCGCCATATTCTCTTGCTTCTCCTTCCCCCTACGAGAAGGAGCTCGTATTTTCAAGTTTTGACGGTCAGCCAAGAGGGAGTATATCACGGAGGTAGCACGGCTTATAATTTTACTTTACCCACCTTCTTCCATCGAGCCTCGGCGCTAAGCTTAATCCCACTTTTTGCCTTTCGCGCAAGTTTCAGATCCGGCGCTTATGCACGTAGCGGACAAGGGAAGGCTTTTAACCGGCGGTAAAGCAATTACGTTAATAAAACTTGGAAATTTTCCCTCTTCCATCCTTGGCAAGCGGCACTGCGCGGCGGTCTACCCGCTGTCCACCGTTATCTTACACGCTTTCTCGATTTGATATTCGATTACTGGCGAGGCGATCGAAATAATTATCAAACGACCGACGTTATCGCGAGTCGAATTATCCTCGATTTAAAATAGATAAAGGTCGTCTCGAAATAGGATGACTCGATTAAAGAATCATGTGATCTCTAATCGCACGTTGGTAAATTCAATCGAGAAGTAAATTCTACTTTCGGATGTCTGTCTCATTTTTCAACTAGGTACTCGTTTTATCTTCCACATATGTATATTTGAAATCCTCGTCGGACGTAATACCGTGGTAAATGTTCGTACTCTCACGCCGCCATTGCGCGTTGTTTTGCCTGGACCAAATTTATGGTATTGACACTCCGCGTTAGTATTAATAGATACCTAGAGTGGAGGGTGGGTAGAATATATCTCACTATACTATATAGTTTACCCTCCTGTTGAGGTGCACGCACGACTCAGCACTCCCACAGGAGTAAACCGTATAAAGCCCTGCATAGTAAAATACGCTTCTCCGTCTTACCGAACCCGATAGGTCTTGTAATTAAGGTGCCGTGGCTTTGTAACGCGACCGATGTCTCTCTCTTTCCCTCTCTCACTAGGAGAATAGAAGAAGATAAACGTCGAAATTTACGTCTCCCTTTTTGGTACGATAAAAAAAAAATATGAAGTTGGTGTAACGAAATGAAAATGAATGCAAAAATAAGAGAAATAAAAGAGCAGTTGCTTTACTCTCCCGACTGTTACCAACAGACCCGCTTCGCGGCGTTATGTTATATGAAATATACGTCATTAACGGGAAAGTTCTCTTTCTTTTATTGTCGTCGTTAGATTGAACGTTAGTAACGGTGATTAAAGAAGCACGAATGCCGAAGGAACGCTGTGTCGAGAGAAAGAGAAAGAAACTAAATCATGGTAGGAAGGAGAAATCTTTAAGAGTATTTTTCACTTAATGAAGTCTTCTCCCTCTCTCTCTCTCTCTCTCTCTCTCTCATTATCTCTTTATCTCACACTACCTTTGGATATCCGTCACCGAACGATCGACTCTCGCGCTTCTATTAATACTTGGAGTTTTATATCGATTAAAAGTGAGGGACCGAGATAAGAGCGAGGGAGAGAGTTTAAGCAGATTTAATAATCGCGCGCGAGATCGAAGGAAGGAAGAGAAGGTGGAAGACGGTCTAGCCTGAAAAGGCTCATTGAGCAGACCATAATGAACTCGGAATGAAAGACGGATTCGGAAGTCGGGGTCAGCACCCAACTACCGGCGTTGTCGACGGAGAACGATGACGACGGAAATGACGGCGTCCGAGGAATCCGACCGATTGAGGAACTACTTGAAAAGTATTGCCGAACGTGAAGAAAGAATCGAGAGTTTTCTCTCAAGAATTTTACCTAGATAACACGCTCGTTACACGTTCTTAGAAGCTTCCACGAGTCTTGATCGAGATCGCCCAGCTTACGGGAACTTGTGTATTTCGCGAGAGGAGGGGGTAATCTTCGACGCCAATTTTTCGGAACGATTTCGAAAATTTCTGTTCGTTCAAGAGAGAAGAAGGAAAAAAAAGATAAGAAGAGAAAGGGAGAAGGAGCAAGCAGGTTCTCTTGTTCTCACCGATCCAGCTGGTTGTGTCGATAAGACTGTTTTTCCTGACGCGGCAAAATCGAGGAACAAACCCTCTTACGAGGTGCGCACCTCAGAAAGTGTATGAACAAGAAAGAGAGAATGAGAGAGAAGTAAAGAAAGAAGGACGACTCCACCGACCCGGTTTTACGAGCGAGTTTCGCGAGCTCGTTCGATTTTATGAAATCGACGATCGTTACGACGTACGTACGGCCAGGACGGAGGAAGTACCCGATCCTCCGGCATCAGGGAAGGACCGATGACCGAAGAGCGAAAGAAGAAGTCGAGGAAAAGTAACGATATCGAAGGAGGCATATTCCAGCGAGAAGACTCAAGAAAAATGTTTGTGCGAGTAGGTGAAAAAGAGGAGGAAGAGGAAAACGAATAAAAAGAAAGAAGAAAGAAAGGGGACGGGGGCAGTGGTTGGTACCGGGTGAAGGTGGCCCTAGCTACGGCACTAGGGGCTACGTGAATCGAATAAAAGTCGACATCGAAAATATGCTTCCTCCAAACAGAGAACCTCGGCGATTCTGGCAGCCGTCTTCGATGCGGGATCTTTATTTCATGTTTTTATAGCCTTTTCCCGCCTCCTCCTCTCCATTCCTCTCTTCTTTGTATCCATCTTCGGTTTTTCACGAACGCACAAAACCGAGGACAATTCGCACGCCTGAAATACCGATCGAGCGAAAGTAACGACGGACACTGTGAGAACTCGACGATCGAGGGGTATCGAATTCGTAAGGATCAAGATTTACGGACACTTTCGAGTTTTTCTCCGAAGGATAATAAACCGATGAGAGCTACCAACGTGTAGGTGATCTTAAAAGCGAGTGTATCGCACGTTGTAGGATCGGAGATGCTCCTTCGTGGATTCCGCAAATATGAGAGTGTTCGTATCGAGGACGCTCGGCGAAAATCGAAATCGACAGTTCGAAAGTTCGTTCCTTCCTTCCTTCGACGAGCCGCCACCATCGCTGTCCCTGCTGCCGGTTTCTACTTCTCTTCTCGTCTCTCGATGAACATTTCGATTTTCGTCGATATCTAACCAATGGGATCTTTCTCCGCGAATCGGATATGCCAGCGCGAACAAAGAAGCCAAAAGAGAAAGAGCCGCGGAAAGAAGAATACACGAAGGCGTTTACGATATCGAAGTCACCTGGGAGCGGTGCCGCGAAATGGAACAAAAGTTGGATGCTTTTCCCGCGTATGCGATTTCCTTATCCCTTCGGTTCCTCTTACAGAGCTACGGGCGGTACTTTACTCGCGCGTAAAGAAGCCATTCGCGATTCCGATGCAACCACGGCGGTGCACGCGTATCTCTTTGCGACAAGAAACGCCTGCGAGGGAATTGGGAAAAAAGAGAAAGAAAGAAAGAGAGAGAGAGAGAGAGAGAGAGAGAACCTAACGCGGGAAGAAGGGTTCGGTAGTTCGGCAACGAGATTACATCGCAGGGATGGTAGTACCACGGAATACGAAAGTTCGAGCGCGAGAACTGAACTTTCTTTTAATTCTCTTTTTTTCTTTCACAAAGCTAAAATTCACTTGTCGAGTACACGAAAGTACCGCAATGAAAATAGAGGACTAGAAATCGAAGGCTCGACATAGGTATTTCGTGATTTATAAAAATATTCCGAACGTCCCTCGGCGAATTTCAATCGAATTTCATCGAATCGACTCGTATGGATCTCTATGGAAATTAGCACGAGGAAAGAAGGAAAAAATATCGAAGCGCGAGAGCAACGCCGACGCACGGAATGCAAAGAGCGTACGCGGAAACGAAAGAGAGGAGAAGGACACTGGAGTAGAAAAAGTGGGAAAGAAAAAAGGATTAACGGGAAGAATCTTGTACGCGGGCGGCCAGGTTGCAGCGACGTTCTCGCATCGATGCGAGGCACGTGCAATGGAGGAAGAATCTGCTCGTACTCCTCCGCTCGCCGGGTGGCGCGCGTGCCCTCGCGAACAACCTATTCTTCTCTCTCCTACCTCTCCTTCCTCTATCTCGGGACCGTTCCCGGGAACCGTTCCCAGGAGCATCGGGTAAGGTACGCTCTAAAGCGACAGTGCTACTTCTCCTACGACGGGCAAAGAGATATGTACGTCTCGCGTCTGTCTTTTTCCAAGCGAAGCACTTTCATATACCTAGCAGCTCGTGTTCGTGCGAGATCGCAATAAACAAGCGTTCATCTCCGATGAAAATTCGTTCCTGCGGTGAATCTCGATAGGAGATATCGTTATTTAACGTCAACCGTAACTCTATATTTTCTTCTCGTGTATTATTCGTGGTCCGGTCTTGGAAGTAGGGTAGCTGTCCATAAAAACAAGGAAGATGGAAGGGTGCTGAATGAAGAAAAAAGGTGGTCGTTAAAAGAAGAAAGACGTATGCCGGTGGAAAACGAGAAAGGGAAAAAAATTCGTGGACGAGGAAAAACAAAAGGTGTACTGCTCGATGAGAACCCGTTCAAAACCCACAGACGGGGTGTAGGTATGTATGCACGTACCTACGTACGACCGCATGTAAATACTTTTCTCTCCTTTCGCATTTCTTTTCTCCTCTCTATCTCACGCCTTTTTTTTCCTTTCCTTTTGCATAGAAGAAAATCTCGTAGGTGCGGTCTCGAGTGCGAGAAAGACGAAGAAAAAGAGAATGGGATCGAGCGAGGAGAAATAAACGAGCAAGTAGAATCGTAAATTAAAAGTGTGATGCCGTTAGTGTTCGGTCTATCCGTCTTCCCGGAAGGCGCCATTATTTACTCTTTCCCTCGGTGTGCTCCGTGTCCTTTCTTTCCCGTCCACTTGATAAGTCTTCGAAGTGTAAAAAACGAGGACGAAGGGTTAGCGCGCGCACGAAGAAGAAAAGAGGAAAGAGAGACCTGGGGATGTTCGAAAGGAAAGCGAGAGGCGCGCGTTTTACAAAGAGCTTCTCGCTTACCCGTTTCCCCTTTTCTCTCTCTCTCTCTCTCTCTCTCTCTCTCTCTCGCTCGCTCTTCTGTCTCTCATTACCTTTCTCTTACCATTATTATTCCACCTTTCGTTTCCTTCTCCCCGCAAAAGATTCACTTTCTCGTTTTACCGTACAGCTATGCGTGTAAGTGACGCGCGAGATAAGAATAAAGGAACGTTCGCTTCTTTTTCTTCGGGTCGTTTGTGAATCGATAAAATATAAGAATCTTTCTATTGCATTATATTTTCAACCGCAAATACAATTTTACACCTCGGAATAGAAATCGCTTCCAATCGAGTAAGAAACTATTGACGGCGAAGGAATCGGTAGAAATTAAAAATTCTCCAATCGATTCGCAAAGAAACGAGGGAAAGATCATTCTTCTTCGCCGTGGCCTTTCCACTCGACCTCGTGACCCTCGTTTTCTTCCTCGTCAACGTCGAGCTGCCCCGACTCTCCTTCACGCTCTTTCACATTTATCGTCCGCGCTCGTTTGTCCTCGTAAAAAGAATCATTAACACCTACAACGGATTTCTTACCCCGGACCTGCCTGTTTCCACAGAGCGGGCGAACTCTCTCAAAAAAATCTCCTATCTTTCCGCCGGTAGCATCGTTCTTCCACGTAGCTTCGTTCCACCGTGATCGAGTAAACCGCGCGTAACCTTTCGGCATAAATTACTGCGCGAAAAATAGGAGAATGCACCGGGAGTCGCGTTAACAACCGGTTTTCTTGTTATCGCGTAGATATAGCGCGCGTGAAGTACTTATGCGAACTGAAAAAGTAATGAAAAAGGGTTTCTAGTAGGTATTCAAACGATGTCGGAGCAGTATTACCACGGCTTACATTTCACTTCCTTCGTCTCTTCTTCCTTCCTTCCTATTACGGTGCTTTCGAAACAATAGATCTCCTCGCGATTTTACCGACGAGACTGAAAACTTTTTAATAGCGTCGTCCAGAGAAAATATCTCGAAGCTGACGAGGGCGGTCAAGAAGACTCGCTTTACGAGATAATTCAGGTTGGAGATACGACTCGGGAGACGATTGGACGTAACATAATATCAGTCTCAAAAAGATATTCCAATTCTGTTCTCACGAAATCAAAATTCAACGTTGCACAAGCCCCTTACACTTTTTCACCGCGCACCGAACGATCATCGATCATGAAATACGTTGAACGAGCTATAGACTCCCGTCTGCCTATAAATATTTCACGCTACTTTAACCGGCTTATTATACTTTTATATCGCATTATCCTCCCTCGCTACACACGTCGCTCGCTCGTGCGTGAGCGACTTTCACAGATGTCGAAGATCGCGGTGGGTTAGGCTCGCAGAGCGCGTTGGAAAAGGGAATCTATAATTTATGGAGGAGCCTGTAAATAGAGGACGGGGAGATAGGCGATCTCATTAATGCCGTCTGGCGAAGCTAAACGGAACGGTAGAAACGCGTGATTTACAGGTGGGTATCCGTAGACGATAAAATCTTCGCTGCGGAAACTAGGTGACGGATAAACGACGGAGGCTCGGATTAAAAGCGCGCTTTTAATTTCTTCTTCGTTTCGTTCGCTACGTAATAATGCTTTCGAGGCACGCGAGCTTTCGAGGGACGTCGACGACGTCCGTCCTTCGCACCGCTCGCGTCGGTTCGGCTTGATCCTTCCCTGCAATACGCTTCTATATTAAAATCTCCATTATTTCTTTAAGAGCGAACTAGCGATCTCGTTGTACGTGCTGTGGTGAAACGCACGAGCTTTCAGGAAAAGAATTTCGACGAGCGTTATCGATCTAAAGTTTGAACGTGACACGATTCGGATGACACGGTGCATTGTTTAAAAAAAAAAAAACGCACAAAGTCGACGAACGGACGTACGCGCTCGATGTTAAATTTTCGATGGAATCGAGTGGTTTACGCAACCGCCCTCTAGTTGGAAAACGAAAAATTAATTATTGCTACGGCAAAGAAACAACTTCCGTCCGAGCGATCCACTCCGCCAACTTTCCGTGAAACACGCACGAAGTTTAAAACGTAGGAGAGCGTTGGGGAGGGGGAGGCGCGAGAGCGAGTAAAACTCGTCGCTCCCAAAAAGCACCTAGCAAAAGCAAAAGCCGCGAATTTGGAGTCTTCGTCGTGGAATCTCATATTATGCTAAACAGGAACGCGCGAAATTCTCCTCTTCGCAACGAGTAAACCCGGAATTGACTTATGCAAATATCGTGTAACAATAACCCAACGATGATTCACCAAGCACGCTGTTAATTGACTGCAAACACGAAAATGTCGCGCGCACGTGCAAGGAAGCACAAATTTACCCACGTTTAAACGAACGCGAGTGTATCCAACGTATACTTTGGCGATACGTTCGAGCTCCTCGTTTTACAATAGATAATAGTTTCAAAAACGACGAGCTTTTTATAAAAACCTATCGATATCGGATAAAGCGTACTTCGTATCACTTTGATTACAATGTACCCGAATTCGCTCGATTTAATCACAGCCGACACGATTTTCGTGCGTGTAAATAAAAATCATGACATTTTCCGCAAGAATGATTTCGCATATTCTGTATAACTCGCCGGACCAATCTCGATACGCTCCGCAGGCGTGGCTTTAACGTACGAAAAGGAGGGGAAGATGTTTCGACTTTGGATTTTGTACGTTGACGTCGATCAACGGTGTCCGCCGTTCCGCGAAACGAGTACTGCCAACAGAAGGAGAAGGGTCAACGTTCATGGAGCCGATTAACGTCCCGAGACGAACGTTCCAGTCCCCTTATCTCGTCTCGTCTGGAATACCAGTTCAGTTCTCTCATCCGCTAACACCTTTAACCTCGATTAAGAAGATAGAATAAACTTGTGTTTAGATTGGAAGGATCAATTTTTAGTTGGAGCAAAAGCTGCTCCAATTTGTGAGACAATGATTCCAGTTAGGCGGTCAGGAGACCAACGGAGAGATTTTAGTCGGTAAAAATCTATCACTACCCCGTCAACGATATCTGAAAGGGTGTCTTTTGAAGATTTTCTGCACGTTTAAAAAAAAATTGTGAGACAAGACCGGGAATCAAAGCAACGGGTTCTTCGGAATGATTCGATGTATTCGTATAAGAAAGTCTCGATGCTCTCAAAAGTTTCCGATCTTCGGCCAAGATCTATCGTGTCCTCTAGCGTAACGACGGACTCGATAAAACGTATCTGCCAGGCTCGGCTCGCAACAATTTCCTTTCCAAGTTCGCCTTAAGTCACTTATGCCATACGTGCGAACATGACTTTCGTGCGACTTAGTTTGCCCATTTAAAGTCGAAGATAAGTACACTTCGGTAAGAAACTTGCAGAGAATGCCGGAGAGAAGTTGCCGCGTGTGTGCCGCGCGAAAACTGGGTCGCCGTATACGACTTCGGAAGGATCTTGAAAACCGTGCTTGAGACTTCCGATCATTGCTCGTCTTGCAAAAATATTCCACAATCCGGTGGATCGTTACGAGGAGTGGGAAGGCTTCGAAGTGAAATCTCCAAGAAATTTCAAACGATTGTACGAGGTTAGAAGGGACCACGATTATTTTAAAATACCGCGCAAGGGGAATTCGAGGATCAAAAAAGTATTTATTTGTTTATTTATTTATTTATTTATTATTGGTAAAAGAAAGAATTGTAAGAAAATAATACACTTAAAAAAACAGGAAGCAATTTCAATTATACTTTTTTTTATCGAGGAACTCGGCGAAGGAAATGAACCGTGGTAAAACATAAACGCCAAGGCTCATAGTCGAATGAGAAATATAACGGTGCACAACTTCCGTGCTGGTACACTCGGTTGACTTCGCGTGCATTGAGTAACGTGAATATCGAGATCGTCGCATATCGAAAAGGATGTTTGAAAGTCATTTTGAAAATGCAACGACGAGTACGGAGTGTATAACGCTATGTCGAAAAGAATGCAAACCTGCATAAAAGTAGAATGGGGAAAAGAAGAGGGTGAGAGAGAGATAGAGAGAGAAGAACATTTCGGACTCGAGTGTGGCATTTTCCGTTGGATGCAAATCGTGAAAGAAATTCGAAATGAAAGAAAGTAAGAGAAAGATAAAAATAAAAAGGGAACAACACAGAGAGAAAATGTACAAAAAACTAGAAGAAAAAAGAAAAAGAGAAAGCGAGAGTAAAAGTAGGAAGAGACAGTGGGCGGACGGGAAAAGGAGGAAGAAAAAGGTGGGAAGGACGAGAGTTATAAAAGCAAGAGAGCAAGAAAGAGGTAGAGCGGCGGGGGAAGGAGGAAAAGAGAAGGACAAGGAGCAACAAAGAACTCGACTAGGAAGCATTGCTCGGTGACGCTTTTCGAGGTGGTTTCTGTCGCACGAACGAAATTGCGGCTGTTTATCTGAGCCAACCGACAGAAATTCCATTTCGTCTTGCGCCGGCATACCGACTCTCCGTGGCATGCACGCAAACCTCGCACTCGCATACGATGATACATATATGTATATATATTACATATATGTATACATACATAAAGTTACACATAAGCGCGAATACGTTTCCCTTCTCGCACGATGTATAAGAGTGGGGTGGAGAAGAAAGGGAAGGGGATGGAGTAGAAAGGGAAGGGGAAGGAGAAGGTATGTACTGGCCGTTCGAGTCGTTGCTACTCTTATTTATTTCGTTCGCGCCGTTCGCACAACAAGTTAAATTACGTGAACGACGCGACGTAGCCCGTTAACGATAGCATTCGAAATCGAGTTTGAGCGTAACGCGAAGATATATACATATATATATATGTAGGTACGCGCACTTACATACACACATCGCGAAGCCTGCTTACCTGCCAGTATTCGAATAACCCTCACACTACCGACACTTTCTCTCCGAGCAATGAAATCTTTCTTCGAAAGCGACATTTTGTTAGAGCGAAATGCCGTCTTCCATATATAACACGTTTCATTCTTCTCCGGGGCAAAAGTATAGATGGTTATACATATATCTTTCGACGCGAACTTTTCCAGGTTATTCGAAGCGAACGGATTTAAAAGGATACGACCGAAGCTACGGAAGAATTTTCGCGGCGTAGTACCTACTCTCTTTTCGACCTCCCACGTGGATTAAGCGATCCTAGATAATTTAGATTTATGACTATCCTTGCAAATATATTTCCATAAACGTCGGTACCTCTAAGAATAAAATACGCGTATACGTATGGCTGGGTATTTATTTCCAAAGTTCACCGTTATAATAATATTTCTTTTGATCGACGCGCAAAGTAAACGTTAGAAAAAAGTTGGTAGTCGCGAGAGGCGGCTACTCTCGCGACGTATTTGATATCCAGGAACGTTTGCATCGCGAGTCAATTTCCTGACGGAGTAATTCGCATCCAAAAAGGTGGTTAAGCCATTTTCCGAGCATTTGAAATCCTCCCGAAAACTTGGTTACCAGTGCCAAAACTTTGGAGCGAAAGAAGAGAATTCGCGAATCGCCTGTTCGTTAGCCGACTTTTCCTTTTGCCCTTTGCGTTCATTAACCGGCAAGAAACTTCAAATCCGCCAGGATCTCCCCCTAACTCTTCCGTTCCTCCCCTTCTTTTTCTTCTTCTTCTTTCTTTCTCTCTTTTATAGGTTGCTGAAGAAACCGCGTTCGCCGACTCGGTCGCTGCTTATTTCGTTCCCTCTACTTTGACGGTGCTCATAAAACAATTATTTCGTTTGAGTCACTTCGTTCCTTAGTTACCTTTCTTACGTGTCGAAAGGAAAGTCATTATAAAATTCAAAACAACAAGTCTTAAACTCGTTTCCCCATTATCCAGGAAGGAGTGAGATCCGATCGTACTTTAAGCGGCGACGCTTGGCAAAGAAACCATTGAAAAACTTCACAATTGTTAAAGTAAATTCCGTTCGAGCGAGAAGGAAAAATCTGACGAAGGACGTCGTTTAGAAAAATTATTCTCTCCAGATTCAACGAGCAAATCTCAATTCATTTTTAATCTTCCCACAGATGGAATCGCGCGGTGTGAATTAAGGAAGAGCGAGGGGGACCGCTCTGGAATCCATCTTCGCAGCGTTTTAAACCCGTTTCCGCGCCCTATCATCTCTTTCAGCAAAATCTTTACGACTTCTTTCCCTTTCCAATACGGGACCTCTCGAAACGCCTTGTCCGCCGGAGAACTTCATTATTCACCCGCATTCTTTCACCAGAGAAAGAGGGAGGTGGCGAACTACGAGTGTCTTTTAACGAATCTACCGTGAGAAGAGGCAGCAGTAGAGGATATCCGGCTCGAGTGCGCGGCTTTGATTGATCCTCTTTATCGAATATTTTTAGGCCTCGCAATTCCGCCTTTCGTTCCTGTCGCCAGTAATTTTTCATTCGTAAATCCATCAAAGTGATATTAACTTTACATTCGATATCGGAGTAATAAAAAGATCGATCAAACGTATTTAATACGTGAAAAGAACTCTTGACCTTTTTCGGTATAATTCAATTCACCGAACCGACATTTTAATATAACACAGAGATTTAACAGAATTACGAGTCGAATATTCTAGCCAGGTCGGTAATTAGTTTAGGATGTAAACTAATACCCGTGATACTTGAGTCGGGTCGATGCGATTATCACACTCACGGTAACCGGAGGTAGCTTCGGTTCTAACTCGATTAGATCATCAGGCGCGTAATTTGTGGAGAATAGGCATCGTGGTGAATGAAACGGAGAAAGCGGTAACTTGAAGACACGAATACGTATATACGATCATTCTAATCGATGTATCTCGTATCGATATATCACGATGAGAGAGCGAAGCGACGAGAAGAGGATGGAGAATTCGCGGAGACGTTAAGTCGGATGAAATCGAGTTATTCGCTGTTACTTTTAAAGAAAGAGAGAGAGA
>JAIFRP010000021.1:5733811-5752840 GCA_032403825.1 Odynerus spinipes | reverse complement strand
AGAGAGAGAGAAGATCTCGTTTGTCAGCTTTTCAAATAGTATTTCTTTGTCCCCCTGGTCGAAGAGAGAAAAAGGATCGAGTCCGTAAGCCTGACTTCCGGGAAAAGTCCGACGTTTTTACGAAGAAGTAAAAGTGGAGCGGAAGAATGGAGTAGCCGAGGAAAGAAGTTAGGTGCGAGTAACGGGAGAATGCATTTACTGCCGAGCCGATGAAAGGTCGAGCGAAAGACTGCCTTGCGAAAGACTGGAGGGAATAAAAACAGACGGATCGAACGGCATTAAAAAGAATTCTTCTTCCCTTCGGAGGGAGTTCTTCTTGTCCTTCTTCGTCCGGCATCTTCCTTTGAAGGAACGTAACTGTACGATGAACAAAGAATGCCAAGAAAATATTATATCGCACGGTACATCGTTCTCCGAAAACTGAGCATTTCTCATACAAACGTTTCTCAAAAGGAACAAAGTCGCGTCCGGGGGCAAGCTCTCTCTCTCTCTCTCTCTCTGCTCTTGTAGATCGGTAAATCATGCGTTTGTTCCTTCTCTTTGTCGCTTCGCCGAGATTGCAGGAGACTCAGGCGAGAAAGGAGACCGAGAACGTAAAGGAACGGAAACGGAAAGAAACGGAAACGGAAAGAAACGGAAACTCTTCGATCGTCTGTAACGCGTCCATCCCCTTTCCACGGTAAGAATTTTCAACCAACGGGATTGGCATTCTTGTTTCGTGCCTTCTTAAAAAAAAAAGAAATATTGAAGAAACGACGGAGATACTGTGTAATTGTATCTTTTGGTATCTCGGTGAACGAAATTTTCTTTTTCAGATTCAAGCTTGACACTCAGGAGAACGAGTGAATAAGAGGGTTAGTTTAAAAATTGGAGAATCTTAATTGCGAGGCAACGATGTGTAATGGCGTAAAATATTGACCAGAAAAAAGATGCTGACTCTTGTCGCGGCCGTGGTGGGTTTTAATCCAATGTGCACCTACGTGAAAACGCTGACCCGTCGGTTCCGCTGCCAATCCGTTAAAGACGCGAGGGTCTCCGAAGAAGAGGCGTTTCTGAAATAGTAAACGCGGGAAGATAAAAGAAGAGAAGAGAAGCGAATAGAAGTAAAGTGAAGAAGAGGAAAGAGCGGAGGGTAAGAGAGGCCGAAAAGCGCGGGATATGCGCGACAGGGCCGTAGTGTCGAGTCGGTGCCCGGTGAGGCGCAGGCGTCGGAAAATAGGAAGGCTCCTCAGTCGTCGAGCGAACCCGATACGCGCGGCTTCGCTTCGTCTCGCTTTTCATGCGAAATATCTGAACTTGCTCGCTCCTCGAACGGGCCAATCGAAAACGTGACATTGAACGTTGTTTTTCGAAAAAGATATCGATTCGTTAGATTCGAAATTTATCCCCCTTCCTCGATTATCGCGAACTTCATGATACCTTCGATCGATACGAACTTCGGTCAAATATACAACAGATATTCGTACACGTGTATACTCGTATTCGTGAATAATTTTTTTCTCGAGGATCGTATCTCAACGGAGAATGATTCCCGTATCGTATGCCGAAGCTACGAACGTGTTACCTTTAGCAAGATTCCTACAACGTGATTTGCATTCATACGTTTCTCTTTTCACGGTAGGATAAAAAATTTCCACGCCGTCTGATCATATATGCGCCGTGACTACTGCGCGCGTGGTGCGACCGTATAAAGTCGAGCAAGAGATCGATCGTTGATTCCATTGAATCTTTTTTTCTTTTTTTCTTCTCTCTCTCTCTCTCTCTTTTTATTATAAAAAGTGAACAAGAAGGACATCATCAGCGATGCAGAAAATTTCGGAATAATTATCGCGCCAATGCGTAGTAACAAATACACCGTAATTAACTGTTTCGATAATAGATAGGTCATTACAGTTCCTGTATACGGGCCAGTAATTTGAAGTGCGTATGATAGTATGCGTTGACTTGTGTTAAATAATTACGGCGAGTCTCGGTCTACTTTAAAGCAATAGCTCGACCGTATTAAATTGTACACCGGCGATACGGATAATAGTTGACACAACGCGTACGCGTTAAACAGGATCTAATCGATAAAGGATCGACTGCAGGCATCGATTTCGTCTACCAAAAGAAAAGAACGACGTGGGAGACGCGCGTTTGTAAAATACAAAGGACCTCGTCTCGTGCTTTCACGAAAGGTAAGCGTAGATCGAGCGTGCTGGATAAACGAGCACGTACTTAAGATCTTCGAGGCGAACTTTCGACTCGTAAGTTCATTTCCCAAGATCACTCGGAGTAAGAAACTTTGAAGCGTCTCCAAAAAGTCAAAGAAGCCAAGTAGCACTCTCGTGCACTCGGAATTTTTTTTTTAACATCATTCACCGCGTCGATATCATGCTCGAGAGTGCCGTAAGAGTGTAATAACTCGAAGAATAGAAGAGGGGCGGGGCGGAACGGTGTAGAAGAAAGTTTAACGCTTAATGCCAAAAATTTCGATGCCCGGAAGACGCACGGTGAACGGTTAGCGTGTAATAAATTTTTCTTGACCGCGAAACCAACCGAACGAGGAACTAAACTCTTTCAAACTCTCCTTCGTTTCTTTTCCCTTCTCCCCTCGCAAACCACGCACGCGCGAGCGCCCAATTACCGTTTTCCAAATTTAGAAAGACATCCGTACTCTGGTCGTCTCAATTTAAGTCGTTCGGGGACATCAAAAGTAACTTTAGTTCCCCGGGTACGTTCGACTTCCGCGTATCAGATGAGTTATGGCTTTTTCATTCCCCGCCCTTTAAAAGACGTTTAGAATCCTCCGGGCGCGTCGGGGGTGCGCAGACTCGCTCAGCCAACAGCCGCGAAGAAAAATGAAGTTCTCGAGTCTGCCGGAATGAGAAGAGATGGGAAATTATCGATCTCTAAAAGCAAATACGGGTCGAAAGGGTGCGGATTCTTTGGCGTGACGTGAAAAGCAAAATGAAAGGACGGGCTCGTGACAAATTTCCTCGGGTCGAGTCGAAGCACGAGCCACGAACCCCGGCACAAACTCTGCCTCTCTCTCACTCTCTCTCCCCCTTTCTCTCTGTCTCTCTCGGCGTATGCAGATTTATGAATCGCGGAAAAAACGTACGTGTTCGGCGTTTTCACGCGGTCAATGCTCTCTCTCGGTGAGAAAAAAAACAAAAATAAAAAACCTTTCGTTTCTAGGTCAAAGAAAGCGGGGATATATATCGCGATGCTACGTTTCAACTTTTAGAGATTATAACGTGAGCATTTTTCTAACGACGTTCGGTACGATACGTGCCGTGACTCGAGCCGAGTACGAACTACATCGCGGCAGCAGCGCTTCCTTTCGCAGAGCTCGCGAAAATAATGGCGAGTCCAATTAAGGATGGGCCGGAGCCACATTTTCGTCGGAGAATAATGTCGAACGTAATGCCGAAAGTACCTCGTTACACTAACGAAAGAATAGGAAAGATAGCGCAATCAAGAAGTCGCTCGTAGATTTTTAATCATCATAGTAATCAACGAGTTAAACTGTACCGGAATTGTAACGAGTTCGATATAGTCTATTAAAGGAAACGCTTCTCGATCCCCCCCCCCGGTTAGAGGGGGTTAAAACTACTGCCAAATCTAATTATATCTACTTACTGCCACTTTTAATTAGACGTTCATTGTAAATTTCCGCTCGTAACGTTTTAGCTGGCAGGTAGGTACGTACATTTAGCGGGCATCCGAACTTAATGAATATTTAACTACGGACGTTCGATCGACGCGCCGAGAAAATTTATCTCTTTACTGGCCATTAACAGAAACCCAGTCATTCTCCAATCACGCTTTCATCGCATTTGCCGTATATTTCTTTCCACTCAAGGAACAAATTCTCCGTTCTCGCGTATGTATGTACATACATAGGTATATCGACGTGGAAACGTGCGAACGTTTCCGTTGTAAATCCTATAACGATCGAGCGCGGCCTTCGCACGTTACGTCGATGGAGGAGAAAAAAAAGAAGGCGCGAAATATAAATGATTTGACCCGAAAGTGTCGTTCGATTTAATAACCGTCGTCCGACGTCCACTACGTGACTAGATTTCTCTCGTAGAAATTCTCTCGGCGGAGCGATACCGATGGTGATGGTAGTGGTGGTGGTGGTGATGGTGAACTTTCGTTCCCGCCAACTTTCGCGAAAGGGATAACGACTTTTTTTATTCCACTTGCCTGGCACGGATTCGTTCCGTATGTGACGATCGCTTAGCTACCACGGCAAAGTG
This sequence comes from Odynerus spinipes, assembly GCA_032403825.1. NCBI lineage: Eukaryota > Metazoa > Arthropoda > Insecta > Hymenoptera > Vespidae > Odynerus > Odynerus spinipes. The sequence continues at coordinate 5,748,593 of JAIFRP010000021.1, read as the reverse complement.
AAGGAAAACAAACGGTAGAAAGTTCCGATCGTTGAATTAATTAAATCGTTGGAAAGAAATTGATGGTCCATTTTATCACGTTACTCGATCCGTAGAACTTCGTATCGTGCAATAAGGAAAACATTTTTTTAATTTCGCGTCGTTACGAGAAAGCGTGCTTTTTTGCGTGGAAAGCTTAATACCTAGGTACCTACACTGTTTGCATGTACATAAGTTGCGCGGAAGCATTCGTCAACATGCAAATACGACACGAGCACGACGTTACGCGAAATCACTTGGCGACATTTACATGAGAAATATCCAACGTGATATTCGCGCCGTTGCTGCTAAGGGCGGAATAAGGAATCTATACTTACCTCGCTTGCACGATGGCTCGAGACTGCAACAAGCAGAAAGGGAGGGAGAGAGAGAGAGAGAGAGAGAGAGAGGCAATGAGAAAACGAGAGAGAGATAGAGAGGAAGTTGATATCTTCTTCCTCAAGACAATTCCAAGCACAGAATAAATAGCGCCCCCAACCACGCTACGTATTTCCTTCGTCAATTTCCGTCACTTCTTTGTTAACGAACGTTGAACAACCATTATCGATCAAGCGATTTCGTGCTACCGTGCCGCCCGTCAGAGAAACTGAAAACAAAGATCTTAATACTCCGTTTATACACCCGTAAGTTAATTACACGGTAAGTGCGTAACGGTCGGAATGGATATTTTCATACTCAAAGAGGTCGCAATTACGACATTATCACGATTTTACAAATCATATTTAACAGGAGTCGCATGACGCTCGTGTCAACTTCTTTATCGCTCGCCTCGTTAGAGACGTCACTTCGAAGTAAGTCGGCGAAAATAAAGCGAGAGGAAAGTCGGGAGATACGTCGACGAAAAGAAATGAGAGAATACAGGGGATGGGAAAAGATACGAGTCACATCTGCACGGGCTTTCGGAATTCTCGAATTTTGGATCGCTTGCACTTTCGTCCTGACTCTGTCGCGAATATGAAGAAAATTCGTAGAGTCCCGCGAGAGAAAAGGGAGGAAGAGAAAGGTCGAGTTTGGGAAGCAAAACAGGGAAAGACCGTGCGAATCTCGCGGATCTTGGTCGCATTACTTTTTCCCATCTTGGATCGGGCAGTCGAGTTGGAAGAGAGAGAGAGAGAGAGAGAGAGAGAGAGAGAGAGTGGGCGGCGACCACCAAGAGTAGCTCGACCGAAGAAAATTTGAATAAAACTCGAGACGGAAGCCTTCCGCCCTTCCCCTTTTCTTCGCTTCACCTCGTATTCTTCTACTTCTTCCTCTGTCTACTTTTCTTTCGCCCCCTTTACCGCTCCCTCGGCTCGTAGCGCAAAGAAATGCAAGTTTTGCGGTGTGGAAAGTCGGTAAGGAGTCGCGACTACTCGGAAAGAGTCGCACACTCGACTTCCCGACATCTCGACATCTGCGCTCCGAATTACGCTCCTTTCCCTCCGGCTTACCACCTCGTCCTTCAGGCTGGCTCGATGAATACTCGAGGAAGGAGGACTTCTCGTTTCTCGGCTCGTTCGAATGCCAACGGCGATCGTGTCCCCTGGTCCAGGAGACTATTCTCTATAAGATATTCTCCCGTTGTCCGTTCCGCAAGACGAGAATCACCGATGCAGGTTTATTCGAGATGGCTAAGTACGTATACGTGTGGATCGTAAGGATAGTCGAGAGGGTCTAGGAAAATAAGTGGAAGGAATCACGGTTTTCGAAACAGCTGTCTTGCGAGCTAAACGTACCTATACATTCCTCTTTCTCTCGAGCAGATGTTGTAGAAGAGCGAAGAGAGTACGTAACCCTCTCTCTCGTCCAGCATCCATCTATTTTCTCTCTACTTGTACAGATCCGCCGCAGCTATGCGTGCCGTAGTCTCCGGCAAGCACTCGCTCGTCGTTTCCTGCCGGAGGACTCCTCATTTGTCCAATAACCCACGAAGTGGAATATTCCATTTCCTCGAGTTTCGCACTTCTCTCGAGGCTCGAACATCCAACCGAGGTAAAGCAGCGAGCGAGAGAACGAGCACCGACGACTCACGGCCCGAGGTAGCGACGGCAGCGGCGGCGCGGCGGCCACACCAATGAGCTCCTTTCTGCAGAAAGGCATATCCGAGATCGTATACCGCACTCGGTCCACGTTATCCTCCGGGGCTATCTTCCACAGTCGCCAGCCGACACTCGAAAACCACCAAGGGAACTATGTCCCGGTTACGAAAACTCCGGGATCTCACTCGTAACCGACCACCATCGATCCTACGCGACTTCGAAGCTTTCTCCAAAGTGAGCGGAGCTTTAATGAACGAGAACCACGCTTGGTTCGCGTTGGCTTAACAACGTATATATCTTCTTACGTGACGCGAGTAAAATTAATTTTCGTTAGATAATGATATTGAAATATTACGGAAAATTGGCCGATCGATGCAAAATACCTCTAGCCTCGTTGCCCTCCTTTTTCCCCGAGCTCGTGTTTCCAACGAATAACTTTCTCTCGGTCGCTCCCTTGTTTCTCCCGACTTTCGCGATAATAATGATAATGGACCCGTATAAAACGTCCGTACGTCAGAACTCGTAAGCGACGTTATCACCCTTTCGATCTCAAACGGATACGGAACGAACGGGCGGAGCTTTACGCCCGGCACGTGCCGCACGTACGCAACTTTTCCGTTTCCCTTGAACGCAAAGGGAGGAGGAGCAAAAAGTATCGAAGATTCTTATCGCTCGACGGCCCATTAACATAAATAGTTTACGCGCGATCGTATATTTTTCGCTCGCGACGCCGAGATAAGATAATTTCTTTCTCACGTAGCTCGTCTCTCCGTTCTAGTTTAGATAATTCCTCGGAGAATGGAAGAACAACGAAGGGTGAGCGATCGGTAAAGAAACAAGGGGTTAGCTGGACTTAGAAGCCACGGCTGGTACCCTCGTGGATGTAAATTTATCAAAGTCTACGCGCAAAACCGCTGCATGGAATTTAGTCGAAGTCGGAGCGTCGATTCTACGACGTACCTCGTTACAGCTAATGGATCAATGTCCTGCTAACTCAGCGCATGAATCCCACAGAAAACTCCTTCGTGGTCTATTACCTTGGCACGACGTTGCTTCTCGTAAAAGGAGTAACCCCGTTCAAGTGAACCCCCTGCGCTTTACGATGAGATAAAACTTCGATGCGTTGGCTTCTTTTCCTACCTCGCTTCCTTTTCAACCTCAAAAGCCATTGTTTTAAATCCACGGAGGAGAAGATTTTGCTACTTTTGAGATATGCGCTTCGAAGAATCTCATCGCGTGCGGCTTTTTATCTTTTAAAGTCGAATATCTTGGACCATCCGCCGTTTTTATTCCATTCTCATCACCGAAGTTACACCGACGCACGCGTAACAAATAGGTCACGAACTCACGGATTCGCATTCGCTGAATTTGCAACAACGACGACGAGGTCGAGGGAAAAAAGTTGGAGCTTATTCGAAGTAACTCCCGGAAGGCCGAGTCTTAGTCGACTTAACTAGGTCATCCTCGATACATTATAAATCCGTATTTGTAATTTATTTCCCTATCTCCGAAGTCATCCCGATCGGCCCTAAACCGATCCTATCTTCATAAATACTTGATAGGTTGGCTCGTATCCTATAACGCGGTTCGGTGCGATGCCGCTTTCGAAGCGATCGATCGATCATCGAGCTACACGTACGTACTTACCACCAAAGCCTCCTACGATTTGCCGCAACGCGTTGCGAATTGGAGATCGACTACTTGCCACCGGTGGGGTTGCATAAGGTAAGGGAAAGCAGCCGAGGAGATCTCAGGAATCGTTGAACTGATCAAACCGGTAGGATTTCTCTCTATCGCCTCACAGGAGAAAGGAAAGTTCCGAGTGGAACTTTGTGTTCACGGGCGGGGAGTTAACCGGGACGATCATTAGCATAGACCGGGATGAGTTTCGGTTAATTCCGTGGTTAGCACCCAATGCCACCTCGTTACGGGCACCCTCCGAAGTGATTCCACTATTTTCGGGAGTCCTCGGGGGACTTTGCGGAGACGAGATCAAAAATTACCTACTCGCCGTGCGTATCACCGGTACGGCAACTTAAATGAAACGAGCTCGATATGGATAGATACACGTAGGTATATAAACGTATCTACATATGTAGGTACGTAGATGTGTAGGTACGTACGAGGAAGAACATCGTCCTAGCTATTAACTACCACTCGCTCGAGAGACGTGAACCATTTTCCTTTTTCAGCTTTCGCGGTCCACCATTTTCCTCTTCTATGGCTGGTCTCTAGCTTCTTCCTTTTTTCATTTGCTTCTCTCTTTTTCTTTTTATCCTTCAGCTTCATCGAGCTTTGCAAAACTCTCGAGAAGTATAAATAGAAAGTCTCTAAATTATTTTTACACGGTCACCGTAGGTACATGATTCGTCTTAAACCAATCTTGATTGATTCGGCTTGAAATGGGAGTGAATCAATCGCGAGGCTCGATCGAACTTGTAATAAGTATCTATTTGCCGATAGTACGCATGCGGGCCTCGAACAAACGTCGACCGTACTATAATAGACGACCGCGTAAAGACAAATACCTGCACGGTATGCGAATTTTGACGTGGGGACGGGAAATGTTTGCATTCGATTCTGTCCCTCTGTAACCGCGTTCGCAAACCTTTCTTCCACCATGCGCATTCTACCAATCCGCGTTCGTAGCTTTGTCGAATCGACGCTCCCGCTGCGTTAATATTTTACACTTTGCATATACATCCATTGGAAAACGTTATCGGTGTTAACATACGATAAAAAGAAGACCTAAAGAATTCGTAAATATCTCGCGAGCTAATTAATAGCAGTAATCGCCAAGTTATAAATCGAACGTATTTACAGATTCGTTACTCGCTGCGCGATTGTCGTAAATCCATAAAAAAAACTCACGGATAGACGGTCGAGAGAAAATATGGTTGGATCGATGGAACAGAGAAATAAATTAAAATTCCGCAGATGTTGCGCCGAAAAGCGGACACGTATAATCTACGATGTTTCCAATTACAGTTGGTCAGAATTTCGTTAACAAGTCGGGGCGTATTCCGGACATCTGTTCGCATGGTGCATCTATGACGTCAGACTGACCTTATTAGAAATTCTGCTTGTATCTAGGTAACCAGCAGCATCGGGCACGGGGATACGCGTGTCGGAGTTTCTGTTTGTCGTGTACGCGTTCGGCTTACCACGCGTAGCGTGTAACTTTTAACGAACGATATTTTTATTTGACCCCTTACTTGGAAAGAGAAAGAAAGAGAGACAGGGGGTGAAGAAAAACATAGAAATTTTTCCCGATAACAATGGCGCATCGATGTAATCCTTTCAAATGCATAGCTAGCAAAGTTTGAAGCGACGATACGAGTCGACGTATATCAGAGCATCGATAAAAACGATTAGTCTACCATTAGCGCGCAAAGTTCCGTAGGAAATCCTGGAAGTATACGGCTCGTAGCCGGTAGTCCGTTCGGGTGTGCTCATCCATCCGTTTGTCCATCTCGATAATGGATATCGAGTCGGCGTACAAAGCGTTCGATGACCGGTCGTGGCACGTAACTGGAAAGAGAAATGCAGTGGAAAGGGGAAACGTGGGGTGGAGAGAGGAGAGGAGAGAAAATAATGTACCTACATCGATACGACCGCTAACCGTGCGAATCATCGGGAGCCGTGATCGATCGTGATGCATAGTATGCCGCGCGCACCCTCCCAGTGGCCCCACCGTTGCTGCTTTTAAAGCGTGCTTTCGAATAATTCGCTCGACGTAAAAGCTCGCCCATTTTTCTAACCTACCTACCGTTCATTCGTACACGATACGATTCCACCACGAAAATCGCGATATTTTTGATGGGCCGCGAGCTCATTTCCTAGAATTCGAACCCGAATCAATTTTTGTCGTCCTTTCGTTTTATTCGCTGAATAATTCGTCGTAAAAGACTATCGGCGTTTATCTGCATTAACGTAATTAGTTCGTGACACTTATGTTAGTGAATATAATCTTTTCTACAGCCAGTCAACCAGTAGTGCGTAATTTTCGAGCGCAAGATACTTTGAAATACTTTACCCGTAACTCTTTTTACATCGCCACGGTAAAACTCGAAAGTACTATGATAATCCGATGCAAACGACCGTTGGAGTACAACCATCCTCTTCGAGACGCTACGAGATATAATAGGAAGAACTAGTTTAACGATCATCGCTAAGCATACCTACTACAAGGACGAACGTTCGTTTTTACTTGTGATATAACTCGTGGAAAATTCTGCAGACGTCATTTTCGTTCGAATTCGAATTATTTTTCAATGATATAAAAATTGTGAAATAAGAACCTCGACGTTCACGTTTTTGTATACTTACTTACTTTATTCGTTGAAAGTTGAAGTAATATTTCTTTCACGGAAAAAATATTTGTGTCGCGAGCTTGCATTTCCCTTTGTAAAATGCAATTTGGCGAAATGGGTGGTTGTAGTTGCTCGTTATCGAGACAAGCTGTTGCACCACGGTTAAGAGGCTGGGATTCAAGTCGTACGGTAAACTCGTTCCACAATAATGTTCATTTCTATGCTCGCTGTATTATTATCTTGCGGTTAACAAGTACGATAGCTTACTTACAAAGTAAAGAAAAATGTTACGATACCTGGCAGATTATTAAAAATGACTTAGCAGGAACGTGATTCCAGAGAGGTAAAACAAATATTTTTCAAAGATATATCAAATGTAGCTGTTATTAAAAAATAAAGATTTCTTTATCTAAATTTGTTCCAGGGAATGAGCGTGAACGCAAACGCACTTAACATTAGTTGCTTGAGCGCGTCTACAAAATTCTTTTCTTCTTCGATTCTCTCGATCATAGAGGAGAGCGGTTGACGGAAAAATAGTAGACGGGTGGAATTCGCGAGACGTCGAGGATGTTTGAGATGGGGGAACGACGCATGAGCGCGTTTACACGCGCAGAGAGAAAAGTATATCCGACAAATCGTGACATTCTTTTCGAAGAAAACAGCTTTCCTTACATGGTTTGCACGCGTCTCTTTTCGTTTGCAGGTGGGCGTATACTTGCATGTTCAATTTAAATCGGATTACGATATACGAGTAGTAAAGTATTAATAAATCAAATATATAGATATATATCTTTAATTTTAATTAAACAAACAGAAAAAAGCAACATAGTCCACTGTCGAATTGAATAACCTCCTCCTTTTCGAAGTTGGTTAAAAATCGGAAAATTTATTTATTATAATACCAAAAACAACGTGTGACATTATGTGTCAGATAACTTCAACGTGACACCGTACCGATTTCTCTATTCACAAAACGTCGGACCGCGGGATAGAAAATGGTGGGATTCGCTGTCAGAAATGTCGGCACGGTGTTCGAAATTTCGACGAGCGATATGCCGATAGCGGTGTGCTAAACTCTTCCTCGTTCCGCCCGTAAGCCATAAGTTACACGAACTAACTGCTCATATGCGAGCTCATATTTTAACGCTTCCAAGTTTTATGCATCGCACCGGACTGTTTCTCGATAGAGGCAAGATTTACGATCGTGTTCTCTCTTCCCCTCTCTCTTTCTCTCTACTATCCTTTCCCTATCTCGCGTTATTACGCGAATCCCTTAAATCGAAGGCAACGAGCAACACGTCGAGTCAAAGTTACAAGCTATATTTTCCAGAGCCTTGCGAAGCCTCCTCTCGTCGACTACGAAGAATTAATCTCTTCGGCACAAGCGACGCGCATTTCCCTCAATAATAATTTCATCGATAATACGCCAATATTTGTTGCCCGGGTAGTTCGAGTAGCATCTCTATTGGCTACTACCGCTTCTTCTATATTAACGTTCATCAACGTCTTTCGGAGGATTAACTACCCGCGATATTACATCGTGTATCGTGTTACCTTCGCGAGTACGTAGCAAAAGGAGGACAGTAAAACTGATGCGAGTTAGTTACTGGACGTTAACTCGGCGATTTATCTCAACGATCTGAACCAATCTCCGAACAGATTCCACTGGCAATTCGATCCTCCTTTCTCGTTTCCTATCTATCTATCTATCTCTTTCTCTCTTCTCTTACACGCACGCACACACACACGCTGTTTCTCCTATATTCACGTTACGACGATACGTTACGCCTCAATTTTTGTGTCGGACAGTTTTGCGATATTCAATTTTCGTGGCGGATTAAAAATATCGAAGATAGGCACAATGCGTTTCGTTAACGAGTATACGCGGGGAGTGACGCGCGACAGACATACGGCCTGGTGAAATTACTTGGCGATTACTTTTTCCTTTTTTTTTCAAATACTCCGAGCGGTGGTTACACTAGCGATCCTTTGATAAACATACGATTTGAAAAAGCACTCGGGCGAAAGAGACGTATATACCTAACCACGAATCATGTAAAATTTCTCAATTTTAATTAAACGTTGTTACATTTTCGAGCACGAGAGGAGCGATAGTTAACAAGCCACGAGCGTCCTAATCGCTTAATGTGTCGGACACGACACGTTTACGCGCATTTTTATGCGTCCATTAAAGGTCTCGCCCGTTTCCGCTGTTTCGACTATCGCGACCCGTATTTTATCGCGGAACCGTGCCTCGGCCTTTGCAAAAAAACGCGATAAATCCATTCACTTACGGGCTTTTAACGTTAACGTTACAAAATATGGTCGCGCGAAGGGACGCAACGTTTATCTCGGCTAATTCGTCTTAATGGCGAGTTCGACGCGTCGAATAACTCGAATATCGAGTAAACACGCGATATTCCTTATCCTCGGAGGTAAACCGTGACGGAGTCGAAAGCGTTGATGGCGAGGTGATTTTACATAAATTTTGTGAGCGATAGCGATCGTTCTGGTGTTAATAATCCGGTCTATTCAAGTTCTAATTCACTATCTATCTTTCTCTCTCTTGTACCCAGTAAAAGGATAACGATAACGATTACGGTTACGATAACGTGCACCGAGATAAATTTCGGCGGGGTTTTGAGCGCGTCCACTCGGTCGCGAAAGTACGCCTTAAAGAGAACTACCGATACCGTATCTAGATTCTCTCGAGAACACCCGGGAACATATCGTCGAACGATCGTTATAAAACACGAAGAAGATAAAAATTTGTCTGGATAATTCGACGAGTGTTCGTTGTTTTATTTCTACTACTTTTCCGTAGTCACGTTTGATTTAATGGAAATTGCGAGTTTTTAAGCGGACAGTAGTTAACACGTCGATGTGGTCAGACAGCTATTAGAGAAAATAGATTTTAAAGGAGACGTATTATAAAGAGCACACGTCGAATGGTAAATTTATTAACTTTCCTTTCGAGTGGAGAGTCTCTTCGAACTGGTAAGGATAAAACATAGGGTATGGCGTGATTTATTAGGAACTTGGAAATGATTTCCACGTGATTTTAAGGAGTCCTCCTTCATCCCTGTTATCGTTCCATCGTGACCGTCGCGTTGCGTCGTCGTTCCGTCACGACATTCTGTCACTGCTATCGACCTACTTTTAAGCACACCCCTTTACCAAAGGGTCATTTAACATGTTGCATTACATGTGACAGGATTACAAGACACCGGAGTGGCTATTAATTCTAAACTATTTTGCATGTCCATGACGAAGCCACTCCGATGAAAATAGCCTCAGAGAAATAAACGTTTACCGCCGTCGTAGGAGTGATAAAATTCATCAATTTCGAAATGACCATTTCGATTTTCCTACCGGCGTTCGATTCGAACATCGAATTCCAAGATACAACGCGCACGAGATGCGTTCGTAGGATCCACTCGACGTAACTCGCGCGAGAACGTAATTTAACGCGCATACATACCTACGTGTGGGTGAATAACCAGGCAAACGCAAAGAGGGTCGTACGCCGTGGCGCATCACCAAGGTATCTCGAGCATTTACAAACGCGTTATCTGTACCAAGATTTACCGATCGATATGCTCTATTCCTAGAACACGTCAGGTTCGCATCCAAACGACCGCCTCGCTTCTCTCCTCTCCGTTTCGTACCGTAGGTACCGAGCTGCATTCGATTGGGGTCAAACACTTGGATTTCACACGATCTATAATGCAGCCCTTTCGAATGGGACGGAATACGAAAGAGCTCGAAATGAGCGCGCCCTCGAAAACCGGTAGTCGAATGCAGCCAAACGACAACATTCGGGAAGACCTGCCTTTTCTCTAAATCATTCTTCGAGCTTCGGAAAATTGCGAAAAACGTCCCTTCGGATCGAAGGTGAAAAATTCTCGGATCCTTATGTATTATACGCGCGTCGAGAAAAATGTCCTTTTTTTTCTTCGATTCCACTGCCATCCACCATTTTGACATCGTCAATATTGTCTTTGGACGATCGAGACGGGTCGTGCACGGGGCTCGATAACCGACAGATCAGAAAGGAGGTTAAACGCATTTGCCAGGGATCCATGCCCGGAGAATAGAACTTCGAAAATGTAGCGTAGTTTAGAAGGAGCTTCGTGTTTATCCTCGCGGCCGTAATCCGAACAACTCTCCTGTAACGCGTAGAGTAAAGCCGACCACAACGGCAGACGTCGAGTTTGGCATTACAGGCCCTAAATCCTGTCGATCCTATCGTACCTCGGACGAGGTTCCTACGATGCGCCCTTGTATCGCCGTATCGCTTTCCAACGAACCCACCAACGTTGTCCTTCGATTTTGTTCGAATTTAATACCAAGGAAATCCTTACCTTCGTCGAACACGATGAAGAATTGGAAGAAGAGGAAGATATCTTCCTTCTTTCTTCCGGTCTACGACTTTGTAAGGTTTATCGCTGGCGATAGATAAATCGGAAAAAAGGGGATTGATATCTTCTTGTAAAAAGCACAAAAAGCTGAGAGCGCGTCCGAGGCTGTTCACCGATGAGAGAATGATTTGTCAAAGAACAAAAGTCTCTCCTTACCCGCAGAGAATTTCAACGAGAGAGTAAAAATCTGTAAGAGACAGTGGAACGTAAAGAATCGCTTGTAATCGTAAATCCTAACCGCACGATCTGGATCATCCCGGGATGGCCCGAGCTGAAAATCGAGATTCGAATGGAGCGCCAGATGAAAGAAGGTTAGAGAAGCTAGAAGAGATTTTCTTAGGCAGCTAGAGTTAAATCGCGCGATCGATGAAAAATGATCGATTTCGGCTTTTACTTTGATCGAATAAAGCTTTCGAAGGTACGTACTTAGGTACGTATTCGACGATTACCCGTCAACATTTTTCACGTTCTAGGATACTAATACATTATGAGAGAAGAAACAGATCGAAAGGTATCTCCGTAGTCGCTTTAGGTTTAACGCTATGAATGGAAGGGCGCGAATATTACTTTTCCACCCTCGCCTCCGCCGTATTTTCGTTCTTATCCCTTTGCCCTCGTAAAATCGAGGGAAACATATTGTACTTGACTCTTCTTCTCGTCGGGACTCTCGGAACGGTCGCACAGACGCTGATGTGGCAGCAGCAGCTTTGAAACTCCGCCTCTTCGCTCGTCTTCCATTTCCCGGTCGATCTGTCGAACCGCAATCTCAGGAATTCTGCTCCTCGTGTTTGACATCGATAGGGTACACACGTCCCTCTTCGTCGTAGTCGTCTCGAAGAGAATAGCTCGAAGAGGGTAAGAGAAATGAAGAGAAGGGCTGAGATCGTAAGAGTGGGAGAACTTGCATTCTTCCTTAACGAAAAAAGTAAAGTAGTCAAACCTGGAAATTCCTTGTAGGGTAAAGTAAATTCATGTAAAATTGAAATAAAAGGAAAAGGAATCAAAGGGAACAGCCTAATTACGATTGGACTTTGAAAGAGAGAATGGTGACAAATTTGACGACAGAATGACGAAATGACCTTCCTGTCTTTCTTTCGTTACTTTTTCTCTTTTTAACACCGTACATTAACGTATCGCCGATTCAGTCCATTAATTTCTTTCCCTCGTTCACGCTTGGCTCGGGGGTTGGTAAAAAACAATGGCAAAGTGTCGTGCAACGTTATCCCCCAAGCAGAAATCGATTCGACGGCGAGGACGACGACAGAAACGGACGACGATTCGCCCGACATTTCCGGCAATTTGAAAGTCGACGAGTTCTCTCTCGCTCTTTCACTTTTCCCCCATACTCCTCTCTTTCTCTCTCTCCCTTTCTCTCTCCACTTCACCACGAGCACCTTTCGTTTCCAATCGCGTTCGAGCTCTTTCCCCGTCTCGTTCTCACTCATACTTTCTTCCGATTGCTCGGGAGCGAGGCATCGAAGAAAAAGAAAAAGGAAGAGGGGAAAGAGAAGCAGGAAGAAGAGTACCTTCGAGTGATAAAACTTTGGCAACGAATACGAAAGTTTCACACCGGCCGATATAAAAGTCTCGCACCACAACAGTCCATGAAACGACGGATACGGAAACGGTGTGTTTTTCCGCGCGCGTACGAACGACCGCAATTGCTTAAATTGATCTATGACTTTCGATTTTTCTCTCTCCACGCTCGTGAAACGTTCTACGTGACTAGAACACGATGGTAGAAATAAAAAAGAAAAAACTGGAACATCCGTGTAGATGCATATTCGAGCAGGTTTTACAAACGACCTCGGTAGGCATTAATTTCTTTGGAACGAAGTAATCGAATTCTACGAGGTTAATCCGCGATTATTTCCTGCTTTAGATCATAAAAATGGGGAAAAAGAAAACGAGAGAATAGAACGAGAATAAACGATATAACGTCACGAACTCTCACGACCATCCGTGAATTCTATTTTTCGTCTCGTACTTGGAAGTCCGCGTTCGGTCGAGTGGGAGATACGGCCGATACGACTGGTACATAGGTACATGGTTATCCGATAGAAATAAAAATCGTAGAGAGCGCAATTTTTGCTGTATCGAGCTGGAACATTCGAACGAGAACGATCATTAACCGAGCAAATCGAAATGACTGCGACGACCGTTTGGTACGCTGGCCAAATTGCTAAATCGAGTGCCCACGGTTACCGTAAGGTCTTTTATATATTTATTTTGAAATGGCTGCAAAAATTCTCGTACTCTTTTATCAGTTTTTTTGTCAATAGTATTAAATTATTTGAAAATATCAAAAAAGCTTTATTTAGTCTCGGAACTAGAAATAGAAAGAGGAGAGTCACTGGTGAAAGTGAGAAGATGTAACGTAATTGACGCGCGACAGAATCACCCTGTTAACCCGTCGTTCAACTACGCAACGATATTACTCGACTCGCCATTGGCCCATCTAGCAATCCAGTTCCTCCGTTTCCATTGTCTATGCGGGAACATCAACTAATGTTTACCCTTGCTTAACCGTACTATACTGCCAGGACTGCAATTACTTCATTTGACGTAGTATCTCCACATACACAGTACCATACGACCTGAGTCCCTGGAGGCTCCGGGCCCTAACGGCGCTCACTCTGTCTGGCAATATCGTTTATATGCGCCGTAAGAGACGAACTCACGCATATATTCGTACACGTGTATCAACCGGTGTAGTAGAAGTGATCGCGTGTGAGAGACAGCAAGTACAGAGAGAGAGAGAGAGAGAGAGAGAGAGAATAGGGGGTGGGAAGATATCGCGGCGAATTAATCTAGACATTGCTGTTTAACATCGTGAAAAAAGTAAAAGTTCACTCGATCTCCAGTTGCGCATTTCTTTTTCCCGAAGTTTGTTCGTGAAACTGTACTACCCGTAAAAACCAATATCTACTTACTCGAAATAACAAACGTAATCGTGACTATTTCAATTTAATATCGCGATCCTACACATTCTTTACGACTCGTCGATAAGATTGGCTTTCTACTTGTCGAGAAAGGAGGAAAGAAAGAAAAAGGAAAAAAAAAGAAGAAAAGTAGATATATTTCCCTTAAGACAGCCTTCGGTGAGTTCCCTCGGGAATTTACTATATTTCTTTTCTGTGACATACGCGCGGACGCGTGTATACACGCATATACACGGACGCGAACACATACCGAGCTCCACCGGCACCGGTTACTTATTTCACAAAAGAAGGCGATCGTAAAAAAGGCATCGTGCTCTGGATACCGAGAGTGCCTTTCCCTTTCCTTTTCACGAACGCACATCGTTTCGCGCGCTCTTCCAAGCCCAAGATAGAATCTTCGATAGCTATTGACGATGTTCGTCAAAAAACCGCCGCATCTTACGTAGGCATCGCCCCGAGGAGTCGGCAAATGTCTGAGCGTAATCGAATTAAAAGGGGGTGCGACGAAGGACGTATAAAATGATAAACGAGAATTCTCTCTCTCGAGAGAGAGGTAGAGGCGAAAGGGGGTGGAACAACAAGTCGTTGTTCTTACTCGTCTTCGAATAGTATACGTAATATACCCACGGACCCTCCCGTATTAAGTTGGTGACGTGCCGCGAAGGGTTGAAACTCGACTAAATGAAGAGGTCTAAATCGTGGTAGATAGAGAAGAACGAGACAGGAGGAAAGTGAGTAGAGAAAGAGAAAGAGAGGGGGTAAAAGGAAAGAGAGAGTGTGAGAGGGAGAGAGAGAGAGACGTCGAGGGATCCTAGGGCGTGAACAAGCATCCTCTTTCATTATGACGTCCCAATAAATCCACCCCCGGCGGAGACGGCTTGCCGTCCCGTTCGTCGGCTGACATCGACAGCTCATTACATCGTCAAAGCGACCGCGTGCGATGCCGTGATATACATAATTCAAGTATTCCCGCGTGTGGCTTCCCTATCACGCGAAGACGTTTCGCCTAGCGGATGGGGCTTCGTTCTCTCTCTCTCTCTCTCTCTCTC
>JAIFRP010000021.1:5703675-5716373 GCA_032403825.1 Odynerus spinipes | reverse complement strand
GCGCGCGCGCGCGCGCATTTTCTCCAGCATTTCTCCTGCATTTTTTCCCCACATTTTCTCGCACCGAAAAACATTCGAGCATCGTTTTAGTACGTTAGGTAAACGAACGCACCGTAAAAAATCGTCGATCGTAAAATCGAGTATCGCGCAGTCCCGATACTGCTGGCGTAGTCGGTAGATGAAGGTTTAGTAGTTGCGGCTGCAGGAAGAAGCTGTGTAGATAACAGGCCCACATTCTCGGCAGACGCGCGTACTTCTCGCTCGGCTGGCTCGCAAGCTGCAACATCAAAAAGCACCAAAGGAGGCAATCAATATGCCAGTGACACCATGGACACGCAGAGAGTCATACGAAGCATCGTCATCTTTTATTCATGGTGCGTGTCGCCCTCGCTTTTACCCCTCTTTTCCTTCTCTTTCTCCATCTTCTTCTTTTTCTTCTTCCTCTTCTTCTTCTTCCTCTTCTTCTGCTTCCTCTTCTTCTACTTCTTCCTGTACTTCACCGTCGTCGTCGTCGTCATCATCGTCGTCCACTACCCGTTTCTCTCCCTTATTCTTTCCTTTATCGCACTCGCCACTTAAGCGCTAGCACGCTCGCCCCTTTTCCTTCGAAAGGACGCATCGCGATCTCGAGTCGCTCAGCCTGGCTGAATTACGGCCCTCTGCAGAGTCGAGTTACAGGCAAAAGCTTTATAATTTTCAAAGGAACTCCACCGGTAAAAGACATGGAAACGTTCCGGGCTCTCGATGGAATTCGTAATGTCGAGCGAATTTGATGACCAGTCAACGTTGAAAATAGCAAGGACTCGTGGGATACCGTTGCACAAAAGACAGGACAAGCCAACAGGCGTTCGTTATACATACGTATGCGAACGCATGCTATTTAACGTCGTTCTTATTGGACCGTTTCCTCTAATTACTCCTGCACCGTAAAATTGCCCATGAATATTAGCTTCGATGTATTATCCAAGCAGAGATTTCAACATACGCGTACAGGAATATAATCGCGTTACGCTAACGACAACACGACCTACCGATTAAACATAAACACCGCTTTCACCGCAACACGTTTCAATGAGAATAGGTGTATGTATTATATTCGCAGCTGACGTCATCCGATTCACCGCAATAAATTCTATACATTCGTAAGAGAGCTATCGTGAATTATTCGAGCGGTAATATATTTTCTTCCTCTCGCCGCATCTTTCATACTTTAAATTTAGACCTTCGGGTCTTCGCACCGGAGGTGAATTCGCCGGCAAACGAGGCTAAATAATTTCAGGGATAAACAATAACGTAGCCCGGTTTACGCGCGGTTTATAAACGGTTTATACGCGGCTTATGCACGGCTTTTACGTATATGGGCAGGTGCATAGACGACGCGGCAGTAATTAAAGGGACGGTCAGGACGGTAACAGGAGGCGTCCGCAAATAGTCGTCCATTTCAGAAGCAATAAATTTCTGGACTTGTCATAGCCCGTGCTATATACGAACGACCTAACGAGAAATCGAATGCTTCTCTAGTTCTAACCAGCGAGTAGTACGGTAGTTCCCACGGTTTCGAAAAATATCGATCGAGCGAGGATACGGTTCTCCGGTTTCTCCAAAACAGCAAAGCAAAAACAAACAGGACCCGTTGCTGATTTGGCCTCGCATTGTAAGCAGTTACGGTAGAGCGAATATAATATCTCTCAAATTTCGCTCGATGCGTTTCGACGAAAGCCGCATTTCGATATCAAACTTCCGATTCGAGTTTGCTCGGCAAAATAGTAAACATCGAAGCGTATGCGCGTAACACGTTAAGCCGGGGAACGTTTTTGTTCGCTCGCCGGCAAGTTGAGCTGCCACCTCTTAAAGCTCATTTTAATTTCCGATCTTCAATTAGGCGCTCCCGTAAACTCGCCGCGCAAAAAGAAGACGACGATCCCTTCAGCGTAGAAGCTTTTTCATTATTCATCGTTGTTAATTAAAGAACCATCATTACGTAGTTTAAATTAATATCGGACACGGGCGTAGGTACTCCACTCTCGCGTGTATACGCGCAGGTGAGCGCATTCGCGTACAACGCTTTTTCTTGAAAACAAACTTGGAGAGAGGTACGCGCCTTCCCTCGAGACGTCGCGACGATTACGTTACGAATTCCCTCGTGTTGCTTTCTTCACGCGAAAGTGGCAGGGAGGATAAAAAAGCGGAGAAGGATCCAAAGCGTGAAGCTGAAAATCATCGAGCTTTTCAGAACTCTCTATTCGAATGAAGCTTTAATGAGAAAAAACGTGCGTGTGACGTCTATTGATATCTGGGTATATTTCTCCTAGCTCCAATTAGACGAGGATCGGTCGAATAGTAGATTACGGGGTAAGTTTAGAAAAGAAGCAATAAAAGATGTACGGACCTTTGTCGTGAAACGTTAAATCATTCTGATCCTCGAGGGCTACTACCTTAACGCGAGGGTATAGAAATAAGTGAAAGGTGAAACTGGAAGAAGGTCGGTCGACGTTCGAAAACCAATATATTCCTGGTGATCGAACGTCATGGTTAGTAAAGGGTGGCGAGAGCCCTGGAAGAGCGACATTAATTAAACGGCACCCCCGATATTATCGTCGTGGTGCGATTCACGCGCGCGCTTGCGAGCACGGGCTGCAAAGAAAGGCCGTGATTAATGACGCGCGCCTGAGTGGAAGAAGAATTATTTTCTTTCCTCTCGCGCCTCAGTTTCGCGCCGGGAACGAAGATGTTATGAATAGTCGAGGCAGGATAAAAGTCTACGGCTCTCGAGCGCACCCCCCGACCTCTCTGCTGCGTACCGAGTAAACGAAAACACCGTCCAAGTTTACCCTTCTCTGTTCCACCGACCAAGCTCGAAACGGCTGGGAGAAGGAGAGATAGAGGAAAAGGAGACAAAGACAACGCGAACTCTTCTCGTCTCGTCTCGTCTTGTCTCATCTCTTGTAGCTTCCAACAGGACGTTCGTTTTCGAGCGTGCTAAATTACCGTACCGGTGTTCAAACGGTATAGCTTTTTTAACAAGAAAAGGATACGTGTGCTTTTTAATAGAGCTGTTAATGAAAGCGGTGTTGATCGAAATGAGCCGGTTTTTATTTTTTTTAAGCGGAAAATCAGAGAGCTCTTTTTCTTTTAATTGCACGAATAATCAAGTAATCGCATAAACGATTAGACCAAGTGGCACGGCCATGGCAATCGTGGTTATTCCTGGGGGAAATAAAAGAGCTTGGGACGAGGAACGAAGCGTCATTCCGCTCAAGGACGAAGCGTTATACCCTTTCACGCTATAACGCGTAAAGGGACGATCTATCAGGCACGTTGAACGCTACGTTCTGACGCGAAAGGAAAATATGACTGCCTTCGTCGCCGACGTCGTAGTTTTCGTAGTCGTTCGCCTCGACTCGTTCGCGCCTCTATAATTTCTCGTTACTTTGCACGATACGTCTTCATCGCGTGAGACTCCGAAAGGTGTACGTTTTTCCGAGCACTCGGTTCGCTCGCGTCTTTATCTCGAAGAATGCGTGAAAACGCTTCCTCCGCTTGGAACATTTATCAACAAGGACGATATCAATCCAACGAGTTTCTCTTGGCGCATCGTTTTGTACTCCTCCGATTTGTTCCTCCTCGTCCCGAAATAAAACGAAATTTTCGAAAAATTTCATTCGCGAAAATTCGAGCGTCCTATAGAGTTCCAAGCACTTTACCAAAATAAAATAGGAAACTCTGTCCACTGGAGGACTCGAAAAAGAACGAACGAAATTTAGACATAAGCGTAGAGCACTGTTCCACCGAGCGTGGACAATTTCAACCACCTAGCGGCCCAGTGCAATTATGGTAATTTAGGTTATCGCATGCTTTGCATTACGCCGCTGAGTTTTCGAGCTCGCCTTTGTTTCTCCTACTCGACTTTATCGTATGCTGATAAATGGAATTTAGTCGAGCGCGTCGGTGACTCGATTTATAACGCTGGTGCGAGTGAGAAGCGACAGAAAAGAGGAGGAGGACGAGGAGTAGGATGAAGAGGACAACGGACCGTGTACTTGCGGCAACGCCGGTTCTCTCGATGCGTTGGTACGCGGCACGAACACGAGATTCGATCCGTCGCTTTGTCGAATAAATCGAGTCGGAGATTCACCGGTGCGACAGACTACCGGGTAATACGGAAAAAATAAAAAGGAACAAGGAAAACTAGGAACGTAAACTCTAACCTATGGTGTTCCTTGATTTCAGGTGACATGGATTAGACGGAGAGACAAACAACTCCTGACTTTTGGGAGAATTACGCATTCCATTGACACGAGATTCGTCGTCCTGCCGGACAAACCCAATTGGAATTTATGGATCAAGAATGTCAGACGAGAGGATGCCGGTATCTACGAGTGTCACGTAAGATACGATCGATCTATTTTCTTCCCTTATCTATCGAAAACTAAACTACTCTATCGTATAGAATCGATAATTATTTATGATACGTAACGCTTCTATCGGAACACGTCTCGTTTATCTATCGACCGCTAATCCGATCCCGAAGGAACGACCTCGTTTCCATAGGATATATTCCAATAGCTTGATCCGCGAACAATACGTTTATATTAATCGCGTAGGATAGCACGGCAACGGCGACGGCGGCGGCGGTGACGGATCGTACGGTCGACAGTAGTCGAGGTTTATCTTCGACAAACAGTAGCTACGGCCGGTCATGATCGGACAGTAGCGATAGTATTAATACGGGAAGAGACTACGGCAGCGATGAATCGTGGTTAGGCGATACGTGCGATACTTCGTAAGAATATTCGATAACGGGATAACATTATCGCGATATTTCAATCTTAAAACGCGAGTAATATTTTAAAAATTTATTAAATTCTGTTCCGAGAGAACCGAAGAGATGTATAATATATTTGACGTCTAATAAATTTACCCGTTTCCGCGCAACGAAATCCATGCTTTAAAAAATCGTTGTAACTTATATATTAATGCAATAAATTCAAGATTCAAACGGAGCCGGTGCAACAACGACTGATCCGCTTGAACATTACCAATGCATACTCGCTGATACCTGGTGGACCGGACTTGCACGTGAAGCAAGGCTCGAACTTGCGTTTGGAATGCCGATTAATGGCAGCGGCCGAAACACCGAGTTACATATTTTGGTATCGAGACGATCGCATGATAAATTACGACGACGAGCCGAGCGTGAAGATAGAGGCAACGAAGAATGGTTCGGTTCTGCACATAGAAAAGGTCAAGCTATCGCACGGTGCGAATTACACCTGTTCGCCAAGCAACGCCAAGCCCACTTACGTCAGGATACACGTCATCGAAGGTTAGTAATGTAATTTACGAGACGTTCGGTCCGAAAGCTGAGAAATCTTTTTTTTCTAAATGTAACACGTTAAGTGCCGAGACGATTTTGCATAATCCGATATATTCGTCAATGAAAGACAATATTAGACGAATTTTTACAACTACCAGTTACGTTCTGGTAAATATCAAGAGATAAAATTTGTAGATATTTTAATAATAAAATTTATAGACACACCGGTGACCGCCCTGACACCTAACGTGTTAAAGGAAAACGTAGACGTACGTAAGTTTATCGAGCTCGTTGCGAGATTGAAATCGTCCTACTTCTATAAACGATATATCGTATACTACGCTTGTATACGGTTATATACGTTTATAGAAGGCAAGAGAATAAAAGAAATATAGGATGCCGCGGTCCGTCGAAGCGGAAAGATAATGGAACTACTCTCCGTCGTGCATACGAACGGAAAAGAAGGGGGAAAGAGGCCGATAGCGACTCACGGCTTAAGATATCAATTTATATCCACCCCACAGTGGTAAAAAAAAATGTCCGCGAGTTAAATCCGTTTATGATACGTGGATCGAACGTGCTCGCGGAAAAGTTCGAGCGAACTTTCCTCCTAATAACTGTGAAAGGAACGTAAAAATGTAGTTAACTGTGAAAAGTTTCGAATCTATCGTAAGGGCACACTTCTTTTACTGTCTAAATCTAATTACTTTTCGTTACAGAGGAAGAAAATCCAGCGGCCATGCACGGTGGTGACCGAAGAAGTTCCACATCGAGCACGGCGAGCAACGTCGCGCCAATTTATTTGTTTCTCTTTTCGGAGCTTTCGAATTACTTCTCTGGGAGAATAATTTATTAACGAAAGAAACAGCCGATAAGATTTATTAGTTAAAGCTCACTAATAATCGTCTTTTTTCAACAGCAATAATTTCACGATCGGCCTTCGACTCGTCTCGAACGAGGATTTCGGTAGATTCGAGAAAGGAAAAAGAGATACTAATAGAAAAATGTAATTCGATTCGAAAGCTCCCAGCGAAGCAGTACCCGTCCGTCTACGAGCCGGTCTAGGAACTTTGCAAATTTGCAGCGAAGTTAACTCGAAGTCCGTGTTTCGAATTTCACAAGAGTATCGTTCCCCCCGTTAACTAATACAATATCGAAAACTTCCAATGCCATTATTACGCGGAAACTTGGCGGCCTCGTGGCGAAGTTACGCGGCATAACTTTTGACACGCATTACAATTCGCCACCGCGACAGTGAACTTCGGCTGCTGAACGTCCCCGTAATTTTTGTCTCCAACACCGACTGCCACGAGCCACGAGGAACGGGAAACGATACGAGAAACGACGGTCCATTGTGTAGCTTAAAAATCCTAGCAGAAAAGCCCCCGTGATTTTTCATTCGTTTTTCCGTCTATTTCGCCATTCGTTCTATGCGCCGGCGTAATACGAAAGTATATTACTTTATATCAGAAGCCGTCGACCGCTTCGCGCCACGATTTTTCCTAGTTAGGTGGACACTTGATTAAATTCCACGCTCCGACGTCTTCAATGCGTTTTAATTAATCCAGAAATTGAAGCAGCACACGACGCGACACAAGCGGATCATAATTTTCTACCTCATTGAGTATCTACTCACGTTCGCGGATACACCGTAGACTATAAATAATTATTATATGCTATATAACTAACGAGTATCTCGATATCGTTGCCGCGTACCGTATTTCTTCCGCTCGCTGTCACGAGCTATTACGATTCCGTTTCAAATTGACGTTTCTAGCTGTGTAGGAACTTTTAACGTGAATATGCTATAGGTACCGGAAAGAGAACGGAAACGTTTCGTTCTTTTAAAGGGAAAGCGATTAACGCATCATTAATAATGAAAACGTTCGCTCGATGTGTAAATGTGTTGTACATAAGTACCTACGTATATAAAGTATATGACTCTCGAGATCACTCAGAAATCAGATTTCGCAAGCTTTACTTTCGCTAAGAAATCGATCGAACATGAATTTCAAAATGTCCATTCGTTCGAATTTCAAATTTTATCGCAAAACTCAGAATTTATATTGTAATATACGACGTCTAGAAGCCATTCAGAACCATCTAGCGCCGTAACGTTTCGACTGACTTGGAAATGCATCTAGGAGGATAGATAACGTTCATAATACATGCGTGTACAAAAATCCCTATGTACTTCCCTTCATTTTCATTTCTTCTACGTGCGATTCGTATTGTATTATAACAAAGGACTAAAATCTTTACGTTTCTCCGAGAAATTCTATCGAGTCGTTCATTTCTGATCACGTACCCACGCGGATATTCTGGAAAGCAGAAAACGAGGCCAAAGAAGAAGAGGGAAAAAAAGCAGGTAAGTAAATACATCGAACATTCTCTAAGTACTTCGATCACGCTCATAAAATATCACGATTCTAGAATTCAGAATGCGTTCAGCATTTTCCACGGACCGCCGCGCCGTGGCGTAATCCGTTCATAATAAGGATTAGCGGGACGCACCGAAGACGATTACGATCAGGCTAGTCGGCGATGCTCGATTATTGCGAACATTGCGGAAAACGTATCCAACGTATCAGGGTCAACATTTAATCCTATTTACCTCCGCAGATTAATCCTCCGGTCTACACGTGAAATTAATTCTCAGCAAACAATTTCGTAGTCATGCAGCTTTAACGCTTTCGCGACGAATATCGCAGCGATGCCTCCTTCGATGGTATATCACGCTCGAAGAGACACGATTGTCGAGAGAGAGAGAGAGAGAGAGAGAGAGAGAGAGTGAAAGAGAGTGAGAGAGAGAGAGAGAGAGTGAAAGAGAGTGAAAGAGAGTGAGAGAAAGAGAGAGAGAGAGAGAGAGAGAGAGTGAAAGAGAGTGAGAGAGAGAGAGAGAGCCATTAATCTAATTACAGTCCGATTGACGACGTTGCAAAAATTTATTCCCACCCAGCCACCCTCGTTACCGCATATCCGCTCTCGAAATTATCACCAGTCTTCCACCCCTCCCAAAAAAGAGAAAAGATAGAACGAGTAGCGGATCGGTTAGCAGTCGAGAAAATGCCGAAGAAATCCGTTATTCCGTGCGCAGCGAAGATTTCATTTGCTCCTCTGCCTTTCGAGGATCATTACCAACGACGACAATTTCGCAAAGAATTCTCCTAGCGTGACATTACAAAGGGGAAAAGACATTCGACGTCTCTGACGAGGACAAAGGATGATCGTTTGGAAGCTTGCGACCCAGATTGGTCTTCGGTGATGCAAATTCTCTTGCCGAATCCCACGAGAATGGTAAAAAAAAAAGAAAGTAGGTAAAAGAAAAAGGGTCAAAGGACGACGAGACGATGACGTTTACCAAATCTCGCAGTTCGTATCAGCCTTTTTCGAAGCTCGTACTACCTACCGCTAGACGTGTTCCTTAAAGCGTCCTTAAAGTAGATAACGCAAGAAAGGGAGATGAAAATAACAAACGAGCGTACGTTTTCATGCTCCTAGGAATGGAAACAAAAAGCGTATTTTTCGGGAGGCAAAGCTCAAGTTGTTCGGTATACCGTCGAAAAATGAGGTCGAATCTACAATGCAGTCGACGAAACGAAAGATAGAGAAGAGAAGGAGAGAGAGGCGCAGGGGGTAAGGCAGAAAGGGAGGGAACGAAGAGGAGATGTGCACGGTGCTTGGAAATACACCTCCACGTGGCATTGTTAGCCGAACACTGGATTACTTTCTCTAACGCCGCTTGATAGCAAAGCCATTGTTTTACTCGGAGACAATATACGTACCACGCTCGGACTGTTTTCACTAGGAGTTAACGGAAATACAACTGCCCGATTGTAAATGCAATATAATTCGATATAACGGAAATAACGCGGACCGTAAAATAAAGAAAAATGGAGGGAACAGCAATAACCGCGATCGTTCCTCCGTTGCAAACGATTTATCGTTTTAGTTTTAGAGAGTAACGTTTTTTATCTCCAGAAAGAGAGAAGATGTATTAAAGAATTGAAAAACTGGTACGTCCCAGTTCGGACGCACAATACGTCGACGAGCCTCTCGGCAATTTTGCTCTCAACGATTGGGCTCTTGTCCGATAGAATTTAGCCGGTATAGCTACAGAAAATTAAGCTCTTATTCGCGAAGTTTATCTCAAAGGTCAAACGATTTGGATGCTGTCGCTCCATCGTCTTTTCATACGCCAGTCAACTCTCTACCTCTCTACCTCTCTCTCTCTCTCCCTCTCTCTCTCTCTCTTTTCGTTTGGTTCGCTCGGCAGGTCCTTAATTAAATTAACGACGTTAATTAGAGAGCCACTCGTTCGCGAAACTAAGTATCCTAAGGGAACGAGAGACCGTAGCTTTTCTTAACGTTCCGCTCTTACAAATAGCCAAATGTTTGAAACTTGATTGATATCAGGTTGGTACATAGGTATACACGAAAAATAACGACGTGGACTGTCTCTAAAAATGATTTTTATTACTCGCGACTGAAGAAGGAGAAAAGAACAAATTCTTTTAAAACTGGACTACGAATGTCGACGTTAAACTACAGGACAATAGGCGAAAACGAACTGGAGTTTTAATCGAGAGGTGTGTTGGGTCTAAAGTGCAACGAAAGCAAGGATAGACGCGGAGGCAGCTTAATTGAAAAGTCAACGTGGAAATAGTTGAGATAGCACGCTGTAATAAACGAACTCGACGCATTTCGGAAGTCGTTCGCTCGTGATCCGCATATGTAGTATGTACGTAGGTACGTAGATACATCTGTATAGACACTCTCACAGACAAGTAGGAGGTAGTTTAAATGCACGCTCATAAAATGTACATGTTGTCGCACGGATCTTTAATCCAATTTCCTCCCCGACCGACTAATGTACTGACTGAAGAGAAAAGTGACTCTTTCTCTCTCTCTCTCTCTCTCTCTCTCTCTCTCTCTCTCTCTCTTACTCCCTCTCGCGTTTAGGTTACGCAGCAGAACATTGCCGTCGAGATAAAAGAAAATTTCGCGCGCTCGTTACCGTGAGTATATTTTGGTGCACTCGGTATGCTAATCGAACGCTAATAGAACGCTTCCTCGAAACGATCAGAACCGTGTTACCCGCGTACACATCGAAAATTCGTTCGAAGGAAGTGAGATCTGCTCCTCGTTTTAATCGTACACCCGGGAATACGTACGTAGGTATGTATATACTGGCTGGATCCTCGAGCGATTCTGAGATCTCTCGAGAGCAAATGGAAGTTTCGCTCGTTCCCGTCGAATTTAAAGAAATCGCCGAAGAAGAGAGAGAGAGAGCCGCTCATTCGCCTCTCTCCTTCGGGAACGAAGAAGAGCCCTCGCGATTCGGATAAAGAAGAAGAGAGGAAGGAATCACCGCTTTTTATCTTCCCTCGATGTCTCCGTGATTAGAAAAGTCGCGCATTGCGGAACCAAGAGAAGAAAAATTTTCAATTTCTTCGGTATTTCCTTTCTCTCTCTCTCTCTCTCTCTCTCTCTCTCTCTCTCTCTCTCTCTCTCTCTTTATCTCTCTTGATATCTTTGCATTGGAAAGTAGTTTATTTTTATCTTCGATTACGTTAAAAAAACACGCGTTCTTTTAATTTACATTCCTGCCATTTTTCCTACGATTATTCTATCAAATTCGACGGCAAATACCCCCGTAAAGAATTTTGAATTTTTCTCTTCGAATATCACGCAAGGTAGGACACATTTAAGCGACATTTTTTCGCTCGTAAGTCAGTCGCAGAACTGTTTCCGTTTTATCGGCAAACGAGCACGATTTTATTGCGTAACAAACGCGATAGGCGGATACTATACTCGATTCCTGTCACAGCTGTGCGAAAGTAAATAGGCACCGGAGACGCGATAGAGAGACAAAAAGAGAGAGAAGGAGAGAAAGGCAAACACGAAAAGCCGCACAGCGAGCTGTAGACCTGAATCGATCGCGTGAAAATTCGATGATCCAATAAACACGGATTCGACATCGTAAACAACCTTCCTATTATAACAGCTTATGTTTCATAGGAAAACTCGATATTACTCGATTCAAATACCTATGAATATCACTTTTTTACAAGTTTTTAGAATTTTCAAGAGCTTATTACCAAGTCCGTTCGCTAAAATCATTGAAATACAAGAATTTTAACAGAAAGATTAAAAATAACAAAGTTAATACGGAAAGATGCACGTTTCTTCTTACTTTTACTTTCTCATAGTCTCTATCCGTCTTTCAGGAAGATAACACGGTAGAATCGCGCGGAGATCTGTAAGCACAACGTGACTCATGAATATCGGTTTCCAATATAAACTCTCGAGATATATTTGCGTGGGTTAATTCCAAGTACCTTGGATGGTATCCTTGGAAGATTGGAAATTCCATTCGGTAGGTATAGCACCTAGCGGTAGCGGCGGTCTGCGCGCATTTCCTACGCGAAAGTCCACCGCGAAATCGCCGCGAAACCAATAAATCCACCTTTGGATTCTGAATTACCCTTCTCTCTTCACTACCTCTATATGGTGGTACCATTCCTCTAGATCCCATATATCATATTCGCGGAATTTATTCGAAATCACATCTCGATCTTAAATTCAGAACTTTTTGCAAATAATACTGAGCGAAATAAAAATATATCATTTAAGTGAATTTCTCAATAAAACACCCGAAATAGCCTCGTTAAATTAACTTTAAATAAAACCACAGTTTTACCAAAAAAAAAGTTAAATTTTGTTACAAGTTATTAGTACTAGTATCTATATAATTTATTCCATTCCGCGTTGTATATACCTCACTTTCATCGTGGCTAATAAAGCTGTGTACAATCAGAAACGTGTAGCGCGACATATCTACCACCGGTTACGTAAAACCAACACCGAAACTCGGTGCGGGGGAAGAAAGCAGAAAAAAGCTTCCTGTCTGACGGCTATAAGCTCCCGGAGCTTGCGAGTAGGTCGACTAGAAAAAAGGAGAAGTTCGTACCGCGGGCACGACTACGATGAATAGAAACTAGAAACGTTTACCAAGCAAGCCTCGTGTACTATAGAAAAAGGAGGATCCCTCTGCGAGTCGAGTGACTCGGATGCGTAATATCTACTTGGATTTGAAAAGAGGAAAAAAAGGAACGTGCTTTCTATACATCACGGGGCGTCGATCTATATCTTTTAAACGTAAAGAAAAGGGAAAAAAGTATTAGTCTATTTTGCCGATTCAAATCGCGATTCCCCCGCTTGGTGAAAATGGTGAAAATCTGCTTTGAAAAGTCTATCAAGACAGCGAAATAAATAAGCAAAGAGAGAAATCAACGAGCGAAGCGGAATAATGGACGAAAATTTCCATTCGCCATCACCACTCGAAAAAGTGCGCAAATCGAAAAAGAGGGAGATAGAT
>JAIFRP010000021.1:5660385-5685498 GCA_032403825.1 Odynerus spinipes | reverse complement strand
TATATATATAAACGATTAACCGCTCGAAGAAAAAGCGTTTGTTAAAGGGCGCGAGCGGATATGGACGCAGAAGACTTCGACCGTTCCCTCGACGGACAGTCCATCTCTCGTTTACGTTCACCGACGTAACGTGCTTTCTATCGAACGATCTTAATACTGGAAAAAAAGGAAAATAAAAGTAATAATCACAACACAACGATGACAACGACAAATATTAATAATCGTAACGCTAATAATCTTTGTTACAATTCGATGCGAATGTCGCGCGAGCACGAGAGATTAAGGAAAATAATTTAAAAAAGGAACCATCTTTGGTCTCGAAATACTCTCCGACCGATCATTAGAACTGGGATGTTGTTTTTCAAAATTAAAACGAAGAAAAGAAAATGTATCGTTCTTTTTTACGATTCCTCCGAGGTTGTCGAAAAACGTCGTTCTGCATCCGAATTTACGTCATTTTTTCTTGCTTTTCCCGTTTTCGAAATTATCACGAATTATGTATACTAATAGAAAAAATATTGATCTTCCGCCGATCGGTACAAAAAAAAATTACGAATAATCAACAAAACGCGACATCCGTTTTCGCTTGGTATATACAACGAATTTAAAAAAATAAATTTCGATGGTGGACGCTACTCGTCGATGCAAAAAGGAAACCGAAAGCAACGAATTCGAGGGTGCACTACCGGAAACAAGGGGGAAAAACTCTTTTTTCCTTTTCCATTTTTCTTAAACGCTCCGATGTACGTTACGTCGAACGACGATCATCTTGTATTATGAAAAATATCTCTCCGAGAATAAACCGTTGTAAATATCGTGCAACGCCGAAACGACGTCGCTTCGTTCCACGCGATAATTCATTTTCGAAAAAGCAAAACTTAAAAAGAATGTTTGTTTTATGCGAAAAATAATTATGGCCAATAGGATCGTTATTTAGGAACGACGGGACATCGCCTTGACGTGAGCTCTCTTCGATGCGTCCTCCAATACGACGTAGACGCACGATAACAGAACGGCTCTACGTAGATACAAGTACGATCAATTTCATAAAGTTGATCGATGCAAAGCGACGCGGCAAGTGAGTCGTTTCTTAAGCCTAATCCAAACTTTCGCATACGCTAGAGATAGTTTATATACGTACTAGATCGTTGCGTAATTTCTATCGTATTTTATAATTTCATAAATAAATTTCTTGCGACAAAAAAATAAAAGAAACTGATTTTTATTCAGAATTGAGAGAATTAAATAAAAATTGTTAGTTGTTAATCGTGAGAATTATATTGTTAATTAAATGAATTCTTTTTTAAAATTATATTAACTTTAATTATTTTATAAATACGATAGAAACGATACGACGATCTAATAAAAAATTCGGACTAGGCTCGAGACCTACACTCTTCCTTCACCCAACTTATAGGTACGCATATCTTCGATGCTTTTTCTCGCGCTTCAAACGTATAACCCTCATCCGTGATTCTACTTCGCAGTAACGAGGTTTGAAGCAATCGTAAGAGACTTGGCGAGAAATCCGAGAAGAACGAATTCGGCCGTCCGATTCGATGGCACGATTTGTTATTAAAACGCTTAAGTACAACGATAAGAAGAGGAACTTGGAGAAAAATGATTTGCAAAAAGTTCGAGTTTGTATAATCGCCGATTCTCGATCGACGATTTTCTCTGCCGATACCGTTAAAGAGGATAAAAATATCAAAACCTTGCGGATTTTTAATTAATTTACGAATAATACTTTTGGCGAGGTTTCTAACGTTTATAAAAATGATGTTGCGTAAAATAAGAAAAGTAAGGATCTTGAAAAGTTGCGAAACGGCGTCTGGATTGGCACTGACCTCGATCGCGCTCAGCAGCTTTGCGGCAGTTTGTTGAAGAGGGATGGTGCGTTGCACCGCAGCGCACCGCACGGTACCGCACGGCACAGCACCGTGAACGTGTTCCTCTTCCTCGTTCCTCCGGTTCACGTAGACGAACGCTCCATAGTGGATGATCTTAAACAGATTCTCATCGTTATCAAGCATGATAAATCGACCCTTTCGACGAGAACAATCGAAATCCTCGCGTTCTCCATCCTTAAGCGATTCGATCGAAAGCGAATCTCCCTTCCGTGATCTTCGAACGTGATGTCGTATGATGTGTTCCGACGAAGCCCGCGGGTGTACACGGGCCCAACGGATCGAAGGAAAGAAAGATTCGTGCGAAAACGAAGAAGAGAGATTAGAGTATCTTCTTCTTGTATCTTTCTCATGTTTGCTGGATGTTCATCTTCTCTCTTTCTCTCCCTCTCTCTTTCCATCGTATGACGAAGAAGAATCATTACCCGTCCTCGTCATCCTTGATCATCGTTGCACCGTCGAATTCGTTCGTTTTCTTCATCTCCTCCTCTTCTCGTCACACCCCTCCTCCTCGTCGTCGTCATAATCCTCCTGTCCCAATCCCTTTCGCCTTGTCCTTCCTCTCGTCCTCTGGTTTACCACGCCGAAGGCTGATCCGGACACGATCGCGCCACCACTCCGCTATTCGGCTCGAATGTCGCGACAGGTGCCGAAGTTCGACGGATCTCGATCGGTTTCGAGCAGGACAACCTGGTCCACCTCGAAACCCCGGGGCTATTTCATGAGAGATTCCTCTGATCTTCCTCGTCCTCGTCTCCCTTCTTCAGGCTTCTCTTGAGCTTGTCGACGAGACAAGTGTGGAACTTGTTGAGGGAGTTGGAGCTACCGGTCTTCGGGGGCGAGGAGCTGGTACTTTTGCTGGGACTCTGAAGCGAGCTCTGAGACGCCCTCGAGGAAGCCCTCGAGAAGTGTCGGGAAGTCAAGGGCACCGACCGGTGCGCCGGCGAGGTCAGGAAATCCGAACCAGGCGAGGTCGACAACGAAGGACCTGCCGACTTGGAGCACTCGGACACCTGCAACACGCGCGTCAGAGACAACACGTTCCCTTTTAAATTAACTTCCATCGTTTGGGGGGTCTTATACTCTTGCGCAACTCCGAATCGAATTCGCGATAAGGTGGACGCGGTGAGATAAGATAACGATCGCGACCTACGTCGACGGATTATGTCAAGTAATAATATTTTGAGAGAGATAACGAATAGTAAATCGGAAACAGAGACAGAGAGAGAGAGAGAGAGAGAAAGAGAGGGAGGGGGAGAGAGAAAGAGAGAGAGAGAGAACGGGAAAACGAGACATCGATGCCCGTGACCACGCACTCGCAAGAGAGTGCAAGGTTACGCGAGACGATTAGGCTCGCGCGAGCCATGCGCGAGTAACACTTCCCTCCTTTTACCATATGTCTCGCGCGCAAGGCCGGCCACGCCGGTGATAGCACGATGCACACACCGGTCTCTCCTGTATACGTAAATATGTAAGTACTACAGTGGTTCTCGATTCGCGAACGGAAGCCAGATTCCTCCTACGAGCAACATTCGACTCTTAAGAAATAGATAAGATAGTTTAGAACGGAAGAGTGTCTCTTCTCTCTACGGGTTTTCACTGTGCACGAGTAAGCGACGAGTTACGAAACCGTCGTGGAGACTTGCGCAATGCCGCGTCACGAGTAGTACATACATACCACCGAGTTATCCGAACTCGCTCTCTCGACGTTTTTTTCTCCGATGAGATAGAAAGTTTGATTTTCCTCGAATATTGGTGATTACGTATCTAAAACCGATTTCGTTAAGGAGAATACCGATCGGGTTTTTGACAAATGGATGGACGGCATCCTGTAACGTTCGTTAGCTTAACTGTGAGATTTTTAAATAGCTCGTGAGATAGAAAATTTAATTTTTCTCGAACCAAAAGAGTATCTATCTAAAACTGATTTTATTAAGACTACTAATCGAGTTATCGAAAAAGTATCGACGGGATTCTGTAACGCGTGTTAGCTTAACCGCGAGATTTAAGATAGAAAATGTAATTCTCGTCAAATTGGAGTATTTATAAAAAGCCGATTTTGTTAATGGGATTACCGACCGAGTTTTTGAGAAAATATCGATAGAATCTTTTAACGCGGGAGATTGAAATAACTCGTAACTCGGAATATACAAGCAGAACAGCACGTGATCCACACCATATTCTCGATCAGCAACACATACATATACGTACGTTTCTGAATATGA
Source organism: Odynerus spinipes (assembly GCA_032403825.1). Taxonomy (NCBI): domain Eukaryota; kingdom Metazoa; phylum Arthropoda; class Insecta; order Hymenoptera; family Vespidae; genus Odynerus; species Odynerus spinipes. Next base: position 5,681,366 of record JAIFRP010000021.1, on the reverse strand, counting down.
TGCGACTCGACTCTCTCCCTTTCTCTTTCTCTCTCATCGATAAACACGCCTGTTCGCCTCTCTCTCTCCTCCTTCTACTCGTGCTACTATACATCTGTCAAGGAACATACGTTACATCGTGATTGTCGCGTTTCCAATAATGATCTTATATCTGAATGATGGCGTCGATGTTTGAATTTTGCGCGATGATGTTTCGATAGGTGAAATTTCGATACGATGATCGATGGGGTTCGATGATCGATGAATCGATCGGTCGTTCTCGATCTCTTGTATTTTATATTACGTAAGTTTGAGCTCACCTTTCTACTGCGACAGGCACGAGGATTCGAACATTCGGAAGATCGCCGGCTTCGATTGGTTTTATAAATGTCCCACTCGTTTTTCATCACGGGCATCATAAACGCCATCTTTGTTGTTGCGGTAATACGCGCGGCGGTTGTCCTCTTGTATCTCTTTCTCTCTACCTCTTCCCCCTCTCGTACCCTTGCTTGCCTTTCACGATCCCTTCCTTCTTCCTCTTTCTCCTTCTCTCTCTCTCTCTCTCTCCCTCTCTCTTTCAAAGTCCCCGCGCTTGCCTGCCTTCCGATTCTCGAAAGTTCAAAGCAACGAGATCCCCGTGCCGGTGGCTGCTGCTGGATCGCAGAAAAGAGAAGAGAAAAGAAAGTTTCCTTTAGGAAAGAGAGTAAAGCACGAAGTCACCGGTAACTCGAGTCTCGAGATATAATCACGCGTAATTCGAAGGAAACCTCGTGTTCCCTCACACGCCGATTTCGAAAGTGCGTCTCTGTCTTCCTGCCGCCGAGGGAATAAGATCGAAAAACCGTTTTCTTTCGTCTCGACGTCAATTGCGTGTTCCGGCTCGTGCTACGTAGTCGTTAATCTTCCGTTGATGTTTCGACGTTTCAACGATGATTCGATTATCGATACTGCCACCGTCTTCCTTCCTATTTACGATCGTCGTTTCTCGCTGATGCTTATTGGCCGTCCTTGTCGACTGGAAAACTGCATACGCGTGTTCGTCTTTTTTTTCGCGCGTTGCCTTTTCAAAAGCGTCTCCGCGTTAACGTCCGATCGCTTCAACGGTCTGCTACAGAATGAGCACGCCGGGGGGGCGACCGGTTGGTAGGTGTTTGACGGGGCCGCGGAGTGGGGGAAAAGGTACGGCAGACGATTGGAGGATCGCGAGGCGGGACTGCTACTACGTCATGCCTTACCATTGATTTTCCAATGTTGATACACACAACGGCGTGACGTGTTTCGTGGATTGATTTTTTTCAACACGGTTCCTGCTAGATCGCACGTATCTATCTCTATCTATCCATTTCGCTCTCTCGCTCTGTCTATCTCCCTATCTCTCCATCTCTCGACGGAAGGAGCAAAACGTGTCAAGTGCCGCTACGCTCGTGGAACAAGCTCGCTCCCCGAACACTAGGATAACGTTAGGATCGTCTTTTAACTGCTCCGAATGACGTCCGGCACATGCTTCGGCCGATGCGACGAGAATAAGCGATTCAAGGTCAAAATTTGATCGTGGCGACGTTCCATAAAGCGTATGCGAATACCAAGTATCGAGGGGGCGAAGAAAGAAAAATAATATATAGAAAAATTGCAATTGCATGTTTAGGTTGAGCTCTTGCGATCCACTTGAGTATGACGGTAATGATAGAAAAAAAAAATGCGAACTGCGTTCCAATGATTATTAAGGTGGATTTCTTCGCCGTAACGATCGTAACGAGTCAAGGTGGTGTTATGCGGTTCTTATATAAGGTCGTAATATTAAATAAGAGTTCTATGACATCGCTGTTGAGACGACGCAATAAAAATCGATATTCTCCTGGTGTTTCCTACCTACTTACGGGACTGTAAAATTCAGTAAGATGTAGAAACTTTAGGAAAGATGCGATTTTAACTACGATTGCACAAATTACAGATTCCTACTGTTATCTGCAGAAAACTGCAAGTGTAAATGCGTTTCATTTTTTACTAAATTGATATTTCTTGCTTAAAAAACGTCCATGTAGACTTTTGCAAAGAAATTTTATCCAATTGTATGTTACAAGTTGTTACAATTTTATGTTTATTTATTTGTGAGCTATGGATAAATTATCAACCCAGTATAAAGATAGGACAGTGAACATTGTCATCCGTCGATAAAGAAGATATTTGTAATATCTAATGTGATATTTGAAATAAGATCTAGCTGATGTGCACAACTTTTTTCTCTACCACTTGACAGGAATAGAGTTTTAAAGAGAATACTACCTACTAATTTTAGTAACGACGCTAACTAGAAAATGGGGAATGAACAAAGAATACGCATCATTTTGTAATAATTAAATCTTTTTGTAAACATAACAAATACACGGTATATCTGCATTCACAATATAAGGAATATTTCGATCTGAAAATATATCCACTTTGAGCAACGTAAAATATCTAAATTGTATAGCAAATAGTTATTAAAAAATAGAATTATCTTGATACATTCCTAACTCTCATTCATTGTACTATATATTATAATGGTGATCGTATATCATGTATGTACGCATATTTGATCCGAGGTGGATATCTACACCTTACATAGTCCTGCTAGTAAGATGTACTCGGATATTATTACTAACGTAAATAAATCAATGTGTTGCGTATATATGAGCAATAATATAAATACATATGCGTATAATTTTGTATATGTATATATGCCTGCATATAAATAACAATCAATAGTATTTACAAGGAATGCATGATATGGAATAAATTGTAACTTAATTTGTGGAAAACAACCTGTGCGTTTCTAACGTAAAACCAAGTATTTTGGTTCAACTTTCAATTGCACAAATAACCTCATTACCAGTAATATTAAACGTATCGCGTCACACCTTCGATAAACAGCTTTATGCGTTAACATAATAATTATGGTATACGCGTATGCGCTAAAGACGGCAGCTTACGTAAAACATCGATAGACCCGATAGATATAATATTGTGTGCGACGTGACGTATGGACAATGAAATTCAATTTTTTACTATTATGATTTCCCAGTTACTGGAATACCAAAATTGACCCTGAGTTGTTCAAGAAAGACAAACGTGAGAACTGTTTGAGGAGCTAGTCGTATAAATGCTGGCACATAACCCTGTAAGAATATTTCTTTGTATACATGATAACATTAAGTAAAGTATAAATTTAAAATTAATATCCTAATGCCTACTCCGACATAAGTTTGATATTTTACATTACCTTAAAGAAAGCCAGTGGTCCAAGCTTGGCAGTATATAAAAAGAGGTGTGTAAAATTCTGAGAATAAAATATTTTATTGTTAATATTAATATTGAAAATATGCCAATTATGTGTATACATACTGACCTTATATTCTCCAACTTTGGCATTCATTGCACGTGTTTTTAAAACATCCAATGGTTGTGTCAGTGTTGTAGCTATAGCACCCTTTTATAATAATAATAACTATTAAGTCACAGAGATAAACAATATGGAGGTAAGAAACTGAGAGTAGTAAAAGATAATAGCTTACTGCAGATACGCTTGAAATGACGTGCGTCCCGGGATTATCGTTAAAATAGCCGGTTGTCAATAGTGTAATTTTAATTTGATCATAAAAACTCAGTTGTCCTATAGTCATTAATACTGCTCTTCCAGTTGCAGTGCTACAGCCATTGAAAAGTCTTCTTACACCTTCTTCTCGTATTACTCGTATTAAACCATCTATAGCATGTTTGTAACTACATCATGAGAAAAAAATTGTAATTATTTATTTAGTTCCAGCTTCTATATTTCATGAATACTGTTTCTTTATTTTTTCTACTTACTTTCTTCTAAGTTCTGGTGGTAACTTAACGTCATTTTGCATACGCACATTAATTAAATCTCCTGGTGTTCCTACAATTCCACCTGCAGCACCTGCACCTCCAGCCAAGAGCAGCTTTTGATAAAATGGCATAGGATTCCCGGATTGTTCAATTGTCTGCTTACCTACCTATAATATGATAAAATATATAAAAAAAATATCTAACTTTCTAATACAATTTTATAAGATAAATGAGCATACCTCATAAGCTCCAAATCTTGTCATGGAATATGTAAGTTGTCGAAGTAAAGATGCAGTAAGACCATTGTATAAAGCAAAAATACCTTCTTTTTGTATTATCATAGTAGTTAAACGTATTACAGATACTTTACCTTCTTGTTGCGTTTGTAATTGAACCTGGAATTTTGATTTTGTATTATTTTCTACCATTGCTTGTCATTTTAAAATTATCTTATATTTTAGATAATATAAAAATATTACTTTTAATAAATCTAATGGATGGGTAACACAGGCAGCAGCAGCAGAAGCCACTCCCCCAAAATACCAACGAGATAATTTTTGTACCTCTCCCATGTTGCCTGCCTTCTTAATTTATAGCTGTGAATAAGAAACATAAATTGGTGAAACATCTGGCATATGAATGGGGTCAAGTTAAATATTGGCTTATGAAAGATTACTTAATTGGGCTTACCGTTTTTCTGATAGAAATGTTAAAAATGTTACTGCAATAAATTCATGACGTTTAATTCAATATGGATGGCCGGATATATTACTGAAAATATATAAAAAATATTTAATTAACATAATAGTAAATGGTGCACTTGCAAATATAAAATCGTAAAAAATAAATATGTTAGAAAAAATGCAAACAGAAAGCTAATTTCTACGAGTATTTCGCCGCTCAATAACGTAAAATTACCATTTATTATTGAAATCTAACGTTAGCTTACATACATGTTTAATTTGATCGCGAACGATCGATTTATTTCTGTTTGCCGATTGAACTTAATAAGTAGAATGATAAAATTTGTAGGTTGATTTTACAAAACAAAAAGACAAGAAAAACGATAAAAATAGATTAGAAAAAGTTTTATCGCAAAGCACGTGATACGCACACGTACGCATATAGAATCTATGATTAGATATTACCCAATACTTTTGTTTATAATTCTATTTAATGGTTAAACCTGACTGAAAAAGTTCCATAAAATTAAATATATTCATTCAGACGAACGAAGTATGTATAAATGTGTGATTAGACATATATAAACGAGTATAATAAAAACAATATCTCTAATTTATGATAAAATAAAAAGACTTACGGTTGGTATAATGGCAGCAAAAATCGCATATCACTGCCAACGGATATCCCTGGAGGGGACCTGAACCCCGACTGACGTAACCTTTCCGTGCTATCGGCACAGTTCCTATAGCTAACTCCAGATATATGTATATATACATATCTATGTATGTATGCATATCCTAATGAGAAAGCGCACGCATCAGCTGATAGATCACATATGCATAATACAACCTATGCGTATACCTAATGTGTTAAAAGCGCGCGCATACTGGAGCCTTATCTTGTTAATGCATGTTACCCTGATTACCTCATTATTTTTAAAACGCGTACATCTGCTTGCACAAACGATGGCAAATGTTAGCGAAAGGATAATTGAAATATATAGAACGATGCCGAATGAAATGTATAGTATGTTACATTATTAAAAGGACCTTGTCCTTATTTCGACGATGACATTCCAAATTAGCGTACAATTTCCAAGGTTGATTTATATTTGCACATCAGATTGAAGTTAAGTTGTAATGACTGACACACGTTTATCAGGTCTACGATAATTTCTTTTAAACAAGTTAAAAATATCCCGAATTTTGATAAAAGGGAATATTAAAATAAAGTTAATACCTGATATTCTTTCATCTTCACAGAATAAAAAGTATTTCAGTTAAATATTCTGTTATTTTTTTATATTAATTTTTTGTTGAACAATAAAACAGGAAAAATTGTGGCGCGAAATAATTTTTTAAATTTTAATACGATTCCAGCGCCCTCAGGCAACTAGAATGAGCATCATGGCTACGCTTCATCTGACAATCTAACGGTTTCTAACCTTATTGATTGATGGCTTTTGCTGTTGTTTTTTATATAAAGATAATTGTGCGTGTGGTAGATCGTTATTTTTATAAAATTACATCAGTAACAAACTAAATCGCCAAAATGAGTAATGTTTACATTCAAGAACCTCCTACATCAGGAAAGGTTAGTTGAAGTTAGTGTACTGGTTTAAGAAGCTAATTAAAATAGTACTTTTTATGTAAAAATTTCTTATTTCGTCAGGTTGTAATGAAAACATCAGTTGGTGATATTGAAATAGAATTATGGGCAAAAGAAACTCCAAAAGCTTGCAGAAATTTTATTCAATTATGCATGGAAGGTTATTACGACGATACAATATTTCACAGAGTTGTAAAAGGGTTTATAGTACAAGGTGGAGATCCAACTGGTACAGGTGAAGGCGGTGAAAGTATATATGGTTCTCCTTTTAAGGTATGTATAAATTTAATAATTGATAAATGAATATTTATTAAATGAATAAATTTTAGGATGAGTTCCATACGAGGTTACGATTTTGCCGTAGAGGTCTTCTTGCCATGGCTAATGCTGGCAAAGATGATAACAGTTCGCAATTCTTTTTTACACTTGCTGCTACACCAGAGCTACAAAGTAAACATACCATTTTTGGTAAAGTTATTGGAGAAACCCTGTATAATATGCTTAAACTTGAAGAAGCTCTTGTAGACGAAGTAATATAACTATATTCAATATCAAAGTCATATAAGCATCAAATAATAAATAAATATTTAATTGCTTTTTTATTTTCTAGAATGACAGACCTATTTACCCACAAAAAATATTGAAGACAGAAATCTTGAACAATCCATTTCCAGATATTGTACCTCGAATAGAAACTAAAAGGAATGATCTAAAAGAAAGTAAGAAAGAAAAAAAAGCTGGTGTAAAGTAAGCATTGCATAAGTTTTTCGTATCTTAAATGTATCTTAACTAATTAAAATAAAATAATATAAATGTAATAATTATTTTTATAGAAATTTTAAGTTATTGTCTTTTGGAGAAGAGGCAGAGGAGGATGAGGAGGAATCTGTTGTTTTGAATAAGCAATTTAACAGTAAAGGAAAATCAGCACATGATCGTTTGTCAGACCCTAAGTTAAGTTCACAACCCGTAATTGACGCCAATGAACCACCAAATAAAAAAATAAAGGAAAATGGCGATACTGATTCTGACAGTGATGATTACCAATCTCCTGAGACAAAGGCTGCAATAGCAAAAGACAAATTGTAAGTTAATATTACAGTTAGAGTTCTTTAAAGTTGAATTATTATCTAAAATAATGTCATTTATTATTTATTAAACTTAATATTTGCAGAGAAATGACAGAAAGAATTAAAAGTAAATTGAAAGAAGGTAAAAAAGTCAGTGAGTCCAAAAAAACTGAACCTCCTAAAGTAGCTGAAATTGATAATGCAGAAGAAGAAGAAGAAGAATATTACATAGGAAAAGAACGCCATGAAGAACGTCAAAAGAAAGTGTATGTATATATACAAATATTGTAAATATTGTTCCATTACAAATGCCTAATATTTTGTATCTAATAACAGGAATGAAATCAGAAAAGAAATTCGTGACTTGAAACGCAGCATTCAAAATGAAAAGAAAGAAAAAGAAGCTATTAAAAAAGAAGAAGATGATAAAGAAGAAGAAAAAAGAAAACAAAGTGAAATATTAAAGGATTATTTAAAAACTCAGGAAGAGTACAAAAAAGCTAAACAGAAGATGCCTGCAAAGGGTAAAACACGGGAAGCCTTTACTCTTGAACTTTTAAATAAATTTAGAAATAAACTACACAATGCTAAAGAATCTGTAAAGGATGATGCTAGTACAATAATGGAGGAAGAATCTAAAGATGATGGAAATGATGAATCCTGGATGACACACTCTTTACGTTGTGAAGAGAAAGTTCCTGTACTTGCAAAAGATGCTAGTACAAAGGCCGATGATTGGTTCGAAATTTATGATCCACGAAATCCGTTAAATAAGCGTAGAAGAGGAGAAAAAACCAGTTCAAAAGATAAAGATAGCCGGGATAGCGGGAGTAGCAGGGATAGAAGTGATAGTAGGAATATCAGAGACAATAGAGATAGTAGAGATGTCAGGGATACTAGAGATGGTAGGAATAGTAGGGAATACAGGGATAACAGAGACAGTAGAAGGGACAGAAGTTATTCACGTCGAAGATAAATATTTTGAATTATTTCTTATATTTGTTAGCTCTTAAAAATGTCGAAATAGTTTTATATTATTCTATAAATATAGTGTAAATTACACAATTACATTGTATGATTATATATATATATATATATACATATATATTATATTTCTGTCTTTCATTGTGTATCATTTTATGTATGTACATATTTTTCAATTTGTTTAATTTGTAATAATTGGACAAATATATACTGCGTCTATTTCGTAGTTACCACAGCGCCACATAGTGGTAAATCCATAAACTTGGAAAAACAACGAATGGGAAACTTTCTATGACGTACAATTTTAGTAGATGGACCACCTGTTTTAATTTTACACACAAGGAGAGAATCTTCTGTATCTGGGAAATTTTAGGGAAACTTGACGATACCAGTGGGGAGAATTCCGTTGATTCATCTGACAACACTGTTTACTGGGTCTCTCTTCCTTTCTAAGTTAGTAGCTTACTTAGACGATGATAAGCCATCATGGCACGCGGATGGAGGTGTGTTTTAAGTCATTTGAAAAATTCACCGTGATGGTACAAATCATGCCTTCCTTATATTGACTTCTTTATACTCATGTTGATACGTTTTTCTCCGTTATTTTCTGTGTTCCATTGATAAAAAATAAGTAAGACCATGGTGAAATTAACAGAAGAAATGATCGTGGCACGCACACGAGTGTCCGATTTTTCTGCCGTAAAGAAGCTTAATTGCTGGTACGCATTAACACATTTTTTTCTTAATAAGTTATATTTATTAACCATTGAAAAGATTAAAATGATTAATCAATAATTTATAATAGACTTTTTACATGATTACGATTACTATGCGTTGGTGTCACTCTTAACAAAGGGATTTTACTTTATAGTTTACATTTGTAAATAGGAGTGTTTCATTTAGAACTAGTTTAATAATGATTGGATTTAATATTTAATTCATAGAAAAATTACTTTCATGTCATGTCAGTATGTTTAATACAATGTACTTGAATTATAGATTGTTGTGATGTTATATTAATGACATTAATAACATTCCCAACTTATGTTTACTTATTTTGCATTGTTTTACTAGTGACAGTATTAGTTATGATTTCTTATTGCAATACATTTACTTATTTATACAAATGTAGCAATTGTTATACAAATAAAACAGTGTGTTGGTATTTTCATTACAGGGGATCAGAATTGTCAGATGTAAGCATTTTACGGAAAATGGAAAATGTGGAAGTATTATCATTAAGGTAAGTATTTAAAAAATAATATACATATATGCATTTAACAGATTAGAATTAACTTATTTAACTTTTATCCATTTTATAATCAAATCAATATAATGATAACATAAGTAACATTGAAAAACAAAGATAAGCAGTTTTCTTTATATTTATCTAAAATCAACTATTACATTGTGTGAAGCAAGAGTGATTTTTATGCAGTCCTACTATGGACATGTTTGGACTACACGACAGTCATGTGTAACACCCACACTATAAAACCTGTTCTACCCACATATTAATTGTGTATGCAACGTTATAGCACTAAATGAAAATCATGCATGTTTAATATAAACAATTTATTCTATAAAGAATCAAAAGTTATTAATAAATTTTTTATTAATTATTTATATTATCTTATAGAAATACATATAAAATTCAATATATTCTTATTTGCAGTGTGAACAACATCGACACACTTGCTGATTTTCAGTACTGCCACAATTTGCAAGATCTATTTGTAAGAAAAAATAATATAAAAGATCTTAATGAAGTTTGTTACCTTCAAGAATTACCTAATTTAAAGAATTTATGGCTTGGTGAAAATCCTTGTGCAGAAAAAGAAGGGTACATATTTTACATAACTATTCACATTTTACAAGTAAAACAACTGCAATAATATAGTATGAATATTTAATAGATATCGATTGGCTGTTCTTCGAGCTTTACCAAATCTTGAAAAATTGGATGATAAAGTAGTATCCTCAGAAGAAGTGCAGACTGCATTAGCAAGAGGCAGAGTACTTGTACATCCTCTTGATATGGATGCATCTCCACCACAGTCAGCAATGATTAGTCCAGAGGTAAAAAAACATACTTAACATAATATCTTTAACTTCACCTATACATTTTTAAACTTCCATGTGTTTAATTTATGAAATAATTCATTATCTTAAGAAATGCCTGCTCATAGAATGCTTTAACATATTAAATGAACTATAAAAATTGTGTTTTTACTAAATTTAATTATGTATTTCTTATAAACGAAAAATGTGTCACTAACAATATTTATGATGTTTGTTAACTCATTACAAATAAGGAAGTACCTGTTGAATACATTGAAGAAACTCGTGTGGAACAACATAGGAGATATAGTTCATCCAGTGATCAGGTAAAATGTTTTCAGTTTTTTAATGTAACTTCCAAAGCTAATATTTTTTTAAAGCTTTTTCTAATATAAACATATGTTACAATGTTTTGTTATTCTCATCAGAATATTATTTAAAAAACCTAGCATCTATTGCGGTATCATTGTATACAAATGTGACCTAATTTTTTCTGTTCAGAGAAGTTATGAAGAAATTCATCATACTCAGGAAGAGTATCATGATCCTGATAGAAGAAACGCAAATTGCAAAACATCATTATCTCATCATTATGCCCAAAGCAATCAATACTCATACGAGGTGAGTTCATTATTAATAAGAAATATTCCAGTAAAAGTTACAATAAAGTTGCAAAGTAAAATTATGTATTTTTACTACTTGAATCATGTTATACTAACAGCTACATAATGGGCAATCGAAAAATCAGAGCAAAGATGAGAGTATGTGTACAGAAACGCGCAGTTACATTGAGACTATGGCTACTAACTCTCATGATATACCTAAGGTATTTTTATTGCAAGTGCATATCATTTGCAAAATGCAATTACTCATCTAGAAAAATGTTTAGTAGTATATAGTGATCTTATAGAAATTTTACTTACTGATACTTCAATCATACAAAACATTTAGTATTATAATATATAATATCCACAATAATATAAAATAATGTATATGTCACCCTTATTACACATAATGTTTTTTAGTCAAGACATCATTCATGAGTTATATCTGCATGTTTCTTATTAAAAAATGACAGATAAGGCTTTTACATTATGTTATGTATATGTCTAATGTTACGTACATATGCAATACAAGAACATTCAATATAGTTTTAAAATATCCAATCAATTTTTTATTATGCATACTCAAACTTTTCTGTACAATTAATTTATTCTTTATCATAAATTATAAACTACAAAAAACAATATTACAGGATAATGATGATCAACCGGCAGTGTCAAGGCATAATGGAGATTATGATGAAAGACGAACATATTCAGAATATGTTAATAATGATGTATCTCAACGTCCATATACATCACCTTCTCCACGTACTCAATATGCTGTTAAATATGAGTCCCAGGATGATACTCGCTTTGACAGGAACAATTATGAGTATGATGATAAAAGACAAATAGAATGTGATGAATCATTACCTCAACCATCAGCTCAGCATAGACGAATGGCAATTCATCATACTACTGAAAGGGTTAGAATTAAACATAATGTACATACCAATTATGCTCTTAAAAATTGAATTCAATAAATAATTGAAAACTGATTTAATTTAGGAAGACACAGGTCAAGTGCCTGGTTGGGTAAGACATTCTGATAAAGAGAAGTGCAGAGCACAATTTCACTATCATAGACGTCCAGTTACAAGGGTATGTATACAATGTATATATGGAGAAGTAAGTAAGGTTGCATGATTTATGACTTATCATACTATTCTTATAAATATGAACTATTATTATTTTTAAATTTTAGAACTCAAATATACTTTCTGCTGTATTGTGTCTAGTCAAAGAATTGGACTATCCCAGTTTGGAAGTAGTAGAAATGGCGGTTAGGAATCGAATGGATGAACTAGAAGAATGATGTTTCTGACGCCGTCCCCAAAACCAGGGGACGGTTGCCTTTTCTCGTGTTGGTAGTATCTCCTCTATTCCAAGTCCAGAATTTTCTGATTCTCTTGACTCTATAATGACCAGCAATCAGTGCATCGATAATGACACAAATTTTAATTTTGAGCATCGTGTTTGCAATCATCACTGTATAGATGAAAATAGTGAAAAACCACAAATTCATAGAAATGGATCTATTGAAAACTGCAATTTAAATCGAAATTCAAAAAATGTCCCCGCCGATTCAAATCTTAGACAAATTAGGAATAATTCACACACATACAAACATCGAGACTCTGGATCAGACAAGTTAACACCAACAAGTAATAGTGAACAAAGGAAATCAAACGATGTTAGAAGAGTAGCAAGCAGTGACAGTATTCCTCGTGGTAACCATAGTGGTGTGTATTTAAATCAAGGATGCAAAGATCTAAACCAGGATTGCATAAGGCGATCGAAAAGTCCTGACGTTAGAAACACGGTAATGCCGCTTCGTTACATTCAGTCGTCAAAAGGAACTTGGACGTATAACTTGTAAGTGAAATAATAAATTAGGTCTTTTGTTTCTGTCTATGATAAAATAAAATCTTTTCAGAGACAGATCAAACAATTACTGAAGATAAAGATAGAGGGTACTTAAAAAATGATTGCTTCTAAATTAAAACGTAAATAATTGTAATATGTGCAGGATGGTGCATTACATACTCCCCTTATAACATAAGGAAACATTGTTCCAGAACAACAGTATTTATTGTACTTATCAAATGTTTATTATTATAAATTATAAAATAGACAATTTTCAAAAATATAAATCAATGACGCTTTTGATTAGAGCACAAGTTTTATTTATAAAATAACTTCTTTGTATTATTGTAATGATAAACAACCATAATTATGCATACATTATGCATAATTTTGTTATTGTGGTAACAAGATTAAGCAAGTAAGTTCCATATTATTATTACCATAAATAATTTACAAAAATCTTAATAGAATAGAACGAAAAATGTCTACAAAAAATTTAGATCAGCACTGATCATAGATTAATAGAAAATTTTGTTCTGCAAACAATGTTTTCCTGGACTCGAGAACATGAAGGTGCGGCTTTTACACGCAATTAGTTAACAAGTTAGAAAATCTAATAAATTCAAGACTATACGAAATATTAAGACTCAGCATGTATATCTGCGACATATATAAAAATGTGATAGAGATAATTATTGGCAGGATAGTTAAATGTCTACATCATTAAATGCCTAATTGTAGATAAGCTTCCATGCATAATCTCTATTTTAGTATGTATAAAAATCATCTACTATAAGGAACTCATTACAATAACTTGAACAATACTTGAACAAATAATTCAATGCTTAATAATGAATGACAGCAATGTTAAAAAAAATAGATTTTTGAATTAAGCAAGAAAATTATTTAAAAATTACAATGAAATGATTTAAAATTCCAGAACAAATAAAAAATATATTGGTGTTTAAAAAAATGTATTAGAAACAATTAATTATAGACTGATATACAGAGCAGGTATACATTTTAGGAGAAAAACATTGTATACTATTTAGTCAATGAAATGAAGAAAAACAAAACATCTTTCCATAATTGAAACAACTTCAAATACGTAAAAAGAAATGACTAATCTATGACATGAGTAGAATAAGAAATTCTTTGAATGTAATGCAACATTTTTCCTTACTCCCAGCCGTCCAGCTTGTACCATTAAATAATTTAAATTCATCATTATTGATACTTATGAGATTATTATTATTGCTATTATTATTATTACAATTATTATCAAAGTTAACATTACTATTGTATAATTATTATTTTAACTTCTGCTCTAAAGTTTGCATCACTGATTTATATGCATTGTTACATGTAAATTCTTTACATATTGCAATCATCAAAGATTTTACTATATAACGTAAAGATTTCATGACCATGAGTTATTTAAAATTATAGTTCTATAATCTTGTTACAAAATATAAATTTTGTTTGTACTACAAATTATAGATAATATGAGACTTATGCTTTGTTATACCTTAGATAAATGTAAGAAAAAAATATTTTGACAACTAATGACATTCTATTAATTAGTTAACTTTTTATGAATTGTAAGTTGTGTACATGTAAAATTTTCAGTCTATTGTCGCATTAAGAAGAAAAAATTATATTGTACATTACTACAATAATTTGTAAAAACATGTGAGATAATTTGAACTCCTACACAAATCTATATTCTTGCATGTACATGCAAGTATATAAAGTGCACAGGGTGTTCTGCAACTTGATCACTTTGAAATGAGAAAGATTCATGGTATATACATAGAGAAATGTTTTAAACAGAACTTTTTTTATTTTTTGACTTATATAAAATTATATAAATTTTGGTATTAATGGAATCAATATAAACGGAATATCTATTTGAATTTTCTTTTTATGTTGATAGGTCAATAGCTTATTGATAACATAATTGTTTATAACAAAGTAGAATTATAATACGTAATGCATTTTCTCTTTCACTATTTATATTATTCATCCAACATAGAATTATTAGAAAAATCGTACTTTTGTACATTATAATTAATAAAAAAGATTTTATATTGCAAATTTCAGTTAATCTTAATAAACATTCAAAGTGCAAAGTTGCCTAATTTAAGTAACTTAATTACTATCCTTGACCTGAATGATATTGTAAGATATTGCTCTTAACGAATACATATAAGAACATATCTTTTCAAGTTACATAGTTCATTATAATATGGTATATTATAGAATTTATTTATTTATATTGTATATTTGCTATTGTGACAATGGAAAGATCATGAATCCTATGTAAGAACAGAATTGACATATGTTTATCTGAAACATTTTTGTGTAAATGAAATTTAACATAATCCAAAACAAATATATATTCTATGTTTATATGTTTATAATGTATGATATAATATACTAATATTATATAGAAATCAACATTATTTGTTAGTGAAAAATTGAATAATTTAAGTTATTATTGTTATACAAATTATTAGCACTGTAAATGAAAAGGTATTGTACTTAAGTTAAAAAGATTTATATTTGAAATAAGAAGAGAACAATTTCTTAAATTTTTAAAAAATATATTCTTATTGAAACTTGCATTTTTCTGCAAAAACCTATTTTATTGTCTATTCTTTCCACGAGACCTAGCATGCTGCTACAAAATTATTGATGCAAGAGGAAAATAAAAATTGGAATAGTTACGTCAACTATTTAAATTTTCAAATGAAAAATGTTAGTATTGGTACGCCATTGTTACGCGCTATCCAAACTATATTAAAATGGCGTACATCTAATAATGTTTGCTTTTTATTGCACTGGAGGCAATATTGGCCAATCATAATGCCTTTATAATGGGAAAAAAATGTTAAGTTGTTCATATTGCATTTATGAAGTTAGATGTTTAGTAATAGGCAATTGTGAGCGTAATTTATGTTCTTTTAACCATTTTTTAACATTAGTAATGTCTTCGTAATTGAATTAGAAATCGTGTTTTCCTAACCTATTTGAAGAGATGTTAACTTCCATAACCAAATGTCATAACTGTTTTCATCTGTCGTGAATATTGTACATATGCTAATTGTCAAAATGACTGCATCTTACACATTAGGAAGCGATATCGTACACTTAAATGTAGGCGGAACTAAGTAAGTAAAAGTACATATTTGATTGTAATTACGATTTATGATTTTATAAAATTGTAAATCAATTTCAAAAATGATAAAAGATAAAAAATACTACGATAAATTTATTCTCTTACAGATTTTCTACATCTCGACAAACATTAACATGGATACCTGATTCTTTTTTTACTGCTTTACTGAGTAATCGAATTGCCAGTCATCAAGATGAGGATGGCGCATTATTTATTGATAGAGATCCACGAATGTTTTCTATAATTTTAAATTATTTACGTACAAAGGATATAAATTTAAAAAATGTCGATATTCGTACTTTAAGGCATGAGGCAGAATATTATGGTATTACACCCTTAGTAAAACGATTAATGTTATGTGAAGATTTAACTCAATCTTCTTGTGGTGATGTGCTGTTCTCTGGTTATTTACCACCTCCTAGTAAGTATTATTTTTATGTTATCTATTATTTAATTTTGATGGTATTATCTATTAGTTTTATATTTTGTTTGTAAGGTATTCCATTGCAAGAATCTGCAACAGTCTCCCCAAACATCAGTGATGTTTCTGTTCATGGCAGAGCTGTAACAACAACTTCTGCCTCTAGGACAGATACAGCATCTACTTCTCAACCTACTGTATCTTCCTGTTCTTGCAATCAAAGTGCAAATGGTAATCATAATATGTGCTATTACTATATCTATATTGTTGTTATATTTATAAAGTAAATAATATAAGTTTACATACATTAAAGTTAATTAGCGTTAAATCATGTTATATATCATACTCTATTAGGACAACAAAATCACAAGAGGACAATAGGTTCTCATGTACGCAACTCATCATTAGACTATAGATTTTCTCAACGTGGTTTACCTCATTCACGGACTCCATCTTTAGATTTGAGACATATCAGAAATAATTCAGCAGATTTAAACAAATTATACAAAAATGATATTGGTATATTATTTGGACCTCAACAGGGTAAGAAAAGATAATCAATAAGACATTACACAATTATATGCAACATGCATTAGCATACATAGTATATAGCACTACATTACTAAATATCTTACATAATATACGTATTTAGTTTCAGCTTGGGTAGATCCTTTAAGAGTGCAGATTATTAAAGCACATCATAATTGGATAGTCGTAGCTTATGCACATTTTATAACGTGCTATCGATTGAAAGATTCATCTGGATGGCAGCATGTATTTACTAGCCCACATATTGAATCTATAATTGAACGAGTAGCCATAAATGCAAAAATGGGTGGTGGACCAGGTGGCAAAATGGTAGCTATTTCTTATGGCAACCAAGTGGGACTATGGAGTGTATCTGAATATGGCATCAAAACAAATATTGGTACTTTTAACTTGAATGTACGTGTGGAATATTTATTTTTTATTGGTAGCCAATTAGTTGCACTTTCACCAACTGGAAAGATTGGTGTATGGCATGCAATGACACATCACTGGCAAATTCAAGATGTGGAACCTATCTTGTCATTTGACACTGCTGGTACATTTCTTCTTCTTGGTTGTAATAATGGTTCCATTTATTACATTGGTAAGTGTAAGAAAAATACTGGATTTCAATTACATTTTTGTTAATTGTAATATATTATCATATTTGTTACAGACATGCAAAAGTTTCCCCTAAGAATGAAAGATAATGATTTACTTGTAAGTGAATTGTACCGTGATCCAAGTTATGATCCTATTACAGCAATATCAGTTTATCTAACACCAAAAACAAGTGAGTTCAAGCTTATTACAATTTTAATATGTATCTACTAATAGTAATAGCTTAAATAAGTTCATTAAATATTATTATATAATAATTAGCATTTTTATATTACTAGATTATGCCAGTCATTATCTCTTAATTATGTGAATATTTATTTTACATAACAGTAATTTTTATATCTGCATGATCTACATTAATCAAGTTTATTCCAAACATTGAATTAATTTTTATTATATTTTATTACAAATTATTACAATTTTAATGATTAAGAAATTATAAATACTAGAATTTTGTTCATGTAATTATTGCTTTTTTTATTTTCTTGTTAAGTCGCATATGTCTGTGTTTAATAGTGGATGTCTTAGAAATGACTACCCACTGTTAATATATTCGAAAGGTTACTAACAAACTCGTAGTATTTCAAATAACTTGATCGCGCTTAAGAAGTTTGTACATGCACGTGCTTTCTTATGATTAAGTTAATTGATAAAGTTAATATGCATATATGAAGATTTTATATATGTGTATATTTATGTTTATGAAAGAAACAATGACTTCCCCTTCCACTTTTTATAACTTTTATTAAAGCCCTTTCATTAAACCATATGTGGTTCTCAAATATTAATATGAGTTTATTATTACATGCTTTGCCTCATGATTTCGTACAACTGGATAATTAGCACAAGGCAAGTATGGGTCATTATAATCTAGTGTTTGTTTTCGATTTCACCTATAATTCAATTATCATTTCTTAACATTTGCTATTATGTCAAACGTACAGCGTTTGTGTAAGTGACAAAAATACCCTTCCTCTCCAGATTTTAATACTTGTATCATTACATCTGTATATTTATATAATGCCTCCAATAATGAATAATATGAATAAAAGGCACAGCTTTGTATGCATATGAATACTAATTGTTTTTTATGAATATATCAGATATGTTCAATACATCTTGATCAAAATTTGCTTAAATTTTAATTACAGTACTATATAGTTGATAACTATCTGAATGCTAAATTTTTACACGATCATCACATACTTGTAGTGAAAATCAATTATAACATTTTTCTATGTCATTATTTTATTTATTATGTGCAGTTTAAAATCAATTTTCAGTAGATGGCTTTGCAGCAACGTTTTTTTCATATGCAATGAAATTATTTTGTCTATATATTGCACTGGTCACCTATAACCCTGCTATCCTTATGCATCCAGTTGTACCAATGTCATTACCAATCAGTATCTTTATCATACAATTTTCTTCGTCATTTACAAAATAAATATTTTGTTTCATAAAGAATTATTTCAAAAATTAAAAATGCTTGCTTCTTTTTTCTATTCTGTGTACATTGCATATATCTGAGAGGGGGAGGGAAAATGATAAAATGCTTGCTTCCAATTGCATATTAATTTTATTACATATTATGTAATGTATTAATATTTTTAATTTATATACAATTATCACTTTTATCTGTTCATTGTTTGATATTTATAATTAATTATAAATTGTATGTCTTAACTATTATTGTATTTTCATTTAAATTCATCTAATTTTTCTATAACATTTCTAAAATAACATTTCTACACATAAATATATTATTTTACAAATGCATTAATTTCATATATGTACTTCAAATTGCAAATGTTATGTGTTTAATAGCATATCATTTTTATTTCATTTTACAAATAAACTTATTCTAAAATCCATACTTCAAAATTTTTAGAGCTCTTTGTAATGTGTATACATTTTTATTATATCTTTCAATTACCATAGGTCTCTGTGGCAACTGGATTGAAATTGCATATGGTACAGAATCTGGTAGTATCAGAGTCATTGTCCAACACCCTGAAACTGTTGGGCATGGACCACAATTATTTCAAACATTCACTGTTCATCAGAGCAGTGTAACAAAAGTATGAGATTCTTGAACAAGTTAATTAACAGAGGAATAATACAAATGATAATGTAAATTGTTAATTATTTTAGGTAACATTGTCAGAGAAATATTTAGTATCTGTTTGTTCTGAATACAATCATGTAAGAACTTGGACAGTAACAAGATTTCGTGGTATGATTTCCACACAACCTGGCTCTACACCTGAAGCAAGTTTTAAAATAGTATCTCTAGAAGCAGTTGAACCCTGCGTTAGTTATTATGCTGGAAATGATTTTGGTATGTTTTATTGTACTGTTTATCATATCAGATTGACTTTATTAAAATATTTAATTAATTTTTAACTTATTTAGGTCCATTTGGTGAACAATATGATGAACAAGTATTTGTTCAGAAAGTTGTGCCTGAAACTGATCAATTATTTGTGCGTTTAGCATCAAATGGGAAAAGGGTTTGTGTAATACAATCGGTTGATGGTAGTATTATCAGTTCCTTCTATGTTCATGAATGCGAAGGATCTAGTCGAATGGGCTCCAGGCCTAGGCGTTTTATATTTACTGGACATTCTAATGGCACTATTCAAATGTGGGATCTAACAACAGCATTGGATCCATCATTTCATCAAGATAAAGGTATTTATATGTTTATATTTGTCCACAATACCTAACAAAAATATTTATGTGACATTGATGCTTTTATTATATGATAGTAACAGATATGTCTGGTGGGCCAACCCCAGAAGAACTTTGGAAACTTCTAGATCAATGTGATTTAAGTAATAGTCATTGCTCTACACCATGTATTAGTCCATGTCCATCACTTGCTGGTGTAGGTGCAAGAATTAAGACAAGTAATGTTCTATTTCTTAATCAGTCACATAACACTGAAGCAGTAGCTGGTTCTAGCCAACAATAAAGGTTCTGTAAAAAGAAAATTTTTTCTCATTATATTAAGTTAATTAAATATGCATTTATATGTGTATTTATTAGTAATTAGTTACAAATTACATGATCATAGTTATAGTTCCTATTTTAAAGCCATTGGCTAATGACTATTCATATGTTATATAAAGTAGTCACATGCAGAACTGATTATGTTTTAAGTAAAAGAAATTGCTTGCATTTTCGTGGAATTCCAAAACTTATTTTATATAGAAGATGAAATTGATTGTTGTAAGATAAGAAAGTGGACAAATATCTTTGATACTCAGTACCATTCAATGGTTGAAGTAAAATAAATATTACTGTCGTTTTATTATTAGGTTGTGAAAATATAATATTAAATAGAATTCAACATTAAATGTGATAATGATAAATATTAGGTCATCATGAAGACTTTTCCAGTTTTAGTATTGAAATGTTCAACTTTTAAACACATGACCTAATGTTTTTCTTAATGTAATTATTATTTTTATTTGACACAAGCTTGTATATATTTGTTATGCTTAATTATGGTGAGAAAGGTG
>JAIFRP010000021.1:5647045-5660278 GCA_032403825.1 Odynerus spinipes | reverse complement strand
TTATGCAATTTAATAAATGAATAACGACGTGTGTTTAACTATTAAAAGTAATTATTTCAAACTTCTTATTTTTATTTTTGCAAATTTTACAATATATAAACATGATTTTTTAATTATGTTTGTTACAGGTGAAAATATAATATTGATATAATACAGTTATAACTAGAATAAATTCTAAGGTAGCATATTTTAAATCTGGTGTAATTAAAATCAGTAAAATTTAATAATAGGTATTTTTGTAAAAGCAAGTTGTTTTCATTAAAGTGGCAAATATAAAATTCAAGTAATAAGTACAGATTAATATAATGTTTACTAATGTATGTTAAATCTTACTAAAAAGTATATCTTGTAAGTTATATTCCTAAAAGCATTGTGATAAAATTATCATTTTTTTAAATGTTATTAGCACGTACAGTATGCAGTAAAAGTTTCATTTATTTTCAGGTATTACAGTGATATTTCATAGTTTTTCTGACTAACATGTTGAGTATAATCACATTATGCATTATATGCGTATTATGTGCATTATTGATCATTAAACTTAATGTAACATATTTTGTGATATAATCTATGAGTATACCTTTATAATAAATATAAACATATGTAAGCACCATGTAACGTAACTAATTATTAATTTGTTATAAATGATACTTCATAGAAATATTACATTCTAACACCCGTAACAATTTTACAAAATATGTTTCATATATCAGTAGAAATGTTTATATCAGAATAAATTATTGTGATATATCGTTGGATCAGTCATGGGTGTTAATAGAAAACACCATGCTAACAAACCAATGACAAATAAGGAAAACAGTGCTGCTCTTTTTAGTGGGTCTTTATACGCTATGACTTCAGACAATTTGGGAAATCCCATATGATTGCAAAATGAATGTGCTACAAAAGGAGCTATAAAATGTCCTAAAATAAATTTAAAGATTAGTGATATTAAAATAATAAAATTTAATAAATAAGATATCATAAATGAATCTACCTGTTTTAACGAATAGAAATGCTGCATATGCTCCAAATAATGTAGTGTACGCAAATTGAAAACCTATGTGCCAATCAATAATTAAAACATGTTGTATGTTAATACAATTAAATGTATAAAAAGGATACTTACAAGATGTAAATAAGGCAACTTTAATTTCCATGCCCATTTTTACTCTTTCTACCATATGATGAAAATGTGCTACTCCAAAAAATAATGGGCATATAAAAATGGCAGTAGTTTGTGTAAAACATTGTAGAAGTAGTGGTAACATGCAAGCTCTAAAAGTCCATTCCTCTGATAGTGGTGCAACAATGAGATTTCTCCACCAAATTAACGTACGCACACTTCCTAGCCAACACATAGGCTCTAACAAAGTAATTGTCGTTTCGTATATTACTAATATTAATATTAAAAAGTATAAAATTTGTAATACATACCGGCATATAATCTCCAAAATTCATTATGAATTTGTAAGCTTAATGGGCCCAAAAACAAAATCATCGTTAAAAGAAATGGTATTGTACTTGCCTGCAAAAGGCCAGGCCATCGTAAACCCAGTAATTCCCAAATAGTTGCCTACAATTAAATGTATAAAACATTGAAATTTATTTGATAGATATACAATATATAATATATATAATATATATATTATAATTACTTTGTGTAAAACTTCTTTATCCAAGCCAAAATACAGAAATACTGGTGAAATTAGAGCCATGATAAAAACACTAAAGAACCTCTTTTTTATAGTTGAAGGATGTTCTCTGTAAATATATAACAATGTAATGAGTAGCCATATATGTTTTACATCTGAAACATTTATTTTATATAAACAATTTTAAACTAAAAAGATTTCGAGTCGATCTATTAACATAAATTACATACATACATATGTATCGATCGAGTTACTTCAAAACGCTAAACAAGTTTACATATTAGTATTTTTTTATATTGAGTTGATCATGCACTATTCAACACGTTTATGTACATTTCAGAACAAAAAAATATAAAAAAATTCCTATATAAAAATTGATATTAGAAGTGATATAACAATAAATGGAAGTGTCTAAGCGACAAACATTTTTAAATAATCCGCCGAAAAGACAAATAAGGCAAGTTTAACAATTCTCCACCGTGAGCGCTGCAAAGTTCATTCTTGTCCAGAAATACGAGCGTCTACGCGAGTGGGAGATCCGAACGAAGGAGAATTGCGTTTTCTCTCTCTCTCACTCTCATTTTCTCTTTTTCGTTCGTAGTTGCCTACCTGCTTGCCTGCGAGAGACACTGTTAAAGAGCAAAGCGCGTTCGGAGCCACAAGAGAAATGGCAGTACGGTTTGACGTTTGAACGATTCGTAGAATTTTACATACCTGTTGTGAGGAGAATTCCATACATACAAACTCGCAATATAGACGACCGATAGTACGAAGCATGAAAAAATTGCGTAGATACAGGATAAATCGGCATTTCGACCCGTGGTCTCCATAACTCCATACTGATGTTGGTTGCTTGTGTGGCGGCGATTCATAGTATTGGAAGGGGGGATCGGTAAGGGGTTGAAGGAGTGTAGGGTGGCGACGGAAGAAGTGACGGGGAAGGGGGAAAGAGAAAGAGAGAGGGAGAGAGTGATAGAGAAAAAGAGCGAGAGAAGAAGGGCAGGGGAGAGAAAGAGAACGCGTGAGTAAGAGAGAGAGGAGAAGTACAGAAATTCATCCGATTGGCGCTCCAACACTAGTCGACAGTACTACCGTCGATGAGAAGATGGCCGCGGGGCTCGGTAGAAGTGTCGCCATTGTTTAGTGTTTAGTTATTTTAACAATTCTCCCGTTATTTTCTTTCGGTAAGCACGGGAAAAATGCCAAGCGCATCGTTCACGTCATCGCGCAACTACGTGCGGAGATCAAGAAGAAAAGGAGTAAACAGAATTCCCCTACCTTCAAGAACCACCTCGGGTAAGGCATCCGAAGTTCGGTTCGCTGCTTACCTGTCTCGGCTCTTCCTTTGCCTTCACCCATTTTTCATATACCTTCTTTTTCCCGTTTCAACGTACTTGCAAGGAACGAATTACGCCCTCGCTTTCCATTTTGCGTCTCTTCGTAGAAAAACATAGCATCAAAAGTGCCGACGATGGTAAACGACAGTCACCCTCCTGCTTACACACGTCCATTGCAGACACGATTTTATAGGTTGAAAGGTCTATCGAAAGCACGGATCAGAGTTCTTGATGACGTTTTCAAGATTTAACGGCGTATAGTTTCACCGTTCATCGATACTCCCCTTTTCTCGTAATCATCCATCTCCTCTCTTGTCTTTTTACCATCGTCGATTTTTATTCCGGTACGTCCGTTCTGTCTACCGCCTCACCTCACCCCACCCCCTCTTTTCTCTTCTCTTTTCTTTCTTTTTTTCGTAATGTCGATTTACTACCCGCACAGCTGTATGAACTTGCACGACTTCCTTGTACAGTGTAGAAAAATTGGATAACCACAGGTACAAAATTCCAAGACAAAAGGACACAGCTGTTTCAATGAACCACTATTGTCATATATTTTGCATTAAATCACTGTGTTGTTCTACTTCTCTGAATGACTATATGACTTCAAGATGATTGAGATAGCATTCTGAAACTTGCTTCAAATCTTTTGATCTTTCCATGAATTCTCAAATTTGACTGGTACACATTCAGTCAATTGTGTAGTTTAAATAATGTAAAAGGATGCAAGCATACAAATTTCATTTTACCTACTATTTAATATTGGGTTCTGTATATAGCTATTTCTGTATTTGAGTAAATATTACATTAAATCGACTTTTAATGTTAATATAAGTGGCGATAAATATCGTTTAGCTTATATTATGTTGATAGTATTACTTCAAGCTATTTATATATTGATTATAAACGTTCATCTACCGCTTTTAATAAAATCTACCATCGAATAGTATGCATTTTAACATGTGGATAGATTACTATTTTTGCTTTACGTTGCATTTGGATTTATAGCATTATAATGATTAATATTCATTTTGTTGTATTCTTTAAATAATGTAAAATATGTATCACAAGACATAGTGGTTAATGAGAAAGTAATAGATTTTTCAGATGATAAAAATTTCAAAATTATAACCAATCATAATAGAGTCAAAATAAACATCATTGGTTATGAAAGCTGTCAAAATTGACAGTTATTTGCAAACATAACCTTTCTGATCAAGCATATCTTCAGTTAGCATAATTGTTGCATCATGATAAGATATTCATGACCAAAGTACTAGCAAATTAGTTTTATTACATATTTCTAAATATTTTATTATAAATACTGTAATTATAATTATAACATGTTAATGTAATTATAAATACACCTGGAGTAAGCTATCTTAACGTACAGAATGAGCAAGAAACATATGTTGTTTGCAATAGTCAAAATATGTAAGATTCCAAAACTATAATCAAAAAATAAAATCCATGCATTAATCAATTATATTTTTGTAATACATTTACTATAAATGTATTGTATCTATGTATTACAGCCGAGCCATGCGAATTGCCATGTCCAGCATCAAACCAGATTCCTACTGGAGGTGGTGTTGGTGGAGGAGGAGGAGCAGGAGGTGGCGGTGGTAGTGGCGGAAGAGGTTCTTCTCCCAGTGTATCAGGTGTTGCTGCACCTTCACCTTCTCCATCACATTCACATTCTTCGCCGTACGACCTGAGGCGTAAAAGTCCACCTCATCCAGACCCTGCTCCTGGCACAAGTTCTGCACTACCCCCTTCTGGTGGCAGTAGTATTTCCGCCACTCTTGGGAGTTTTACTCTTCCAGCAAGGAAGCGACCACGACGGACATGTTCACTTTCTGCGGATGGTATGCTTTCAAATTTTAGTTGATAAATATACACATTATATAAATCTATATTTATTATTACATTGCCAATTATTGCATGTTTTTCTAACAGGTACAAATACAAATACAGCAGCACATTATCTTCAATATGAATTACCGGACGAAGTGTTGCTTACTATATTCAATTATTTAATGGAACAAGATCTGTGCAGAGTTTCACAAGTTTGCAAACGTTTTCAAGCTATCGCAAATGATACAGAGTTATGGAAGTCTCTTTATCAACAAGTATATGAATACGATTTACCTTTGTTTAATCCAGCACCTTGTAAATTTGAATTTGTTTCTCCGGATGAGTCTGATTACCCAAATCCATGGAAGGAAAGTTTTAGACAATTATATAGGGGGGTGCATGTCAGACCTGGCTTCCAGGACTTAAAATTCAAAGGACGAAATTTGCCATATTTCAACACAGTTCAAGGAGCATTAGATTATGTAGATGAGTATAGAAGCAGCAGTAGTTCTCCAAGTAGTAGCGCAAATACAAGTGCACAAGGAAATTGCTGTGGGAGCAACTCTCAAACAATAGAAGAAGCACCTCAACACTTAGTATTCTTACATGCTGGAACGTACAGAGGTGAATTTCTTGTAATCGACAGTGACGTCGCATTGATCGGAGCAGCTCCTGGTAATGTAGCAGAATCAGTCATATTGGAAAGAGAAAGTGAATCTACCGTAATGTTTGTAGAAGGTGCTAAGCGTGCATACGCTGGACACCTTACTTTAAAGTTTACTCCAGATGTTACTAGTACAGTTCCACATCATAAACATTATTGTTTAGAAGTGGGTGAAAACTGTAGTCCTACGGTTGACCACTGTATTATTAGAAGTTCAAGTGTTGGTAAGCATATTTTTTTGTTCGATCTATTATGACAGAACATTTCCTATAACTTACAGAAAAAATATAATCTAAATGTACACTTCATTGATTAATAATAAATAATTTATTTATTATTAACAATTTCTGATCTTGTCTATTACAGTTGGTGCAGCTGTTTGTGTGTCTGGTGTTGGCGCTAATCCTGTGGTAAAGAACTGTGACATATCAGATTGTGAAAATGTTGGGCTTTATGTTACTGACTATGCACAGGGAACTTACGAAGACAATGAAATATCTCGAAATGCATTAGCTGGTATTTGGGTAAAGAATTATGCAAATCCAATTATGAGAAGGAACCATATTCATCATGGTAGAGATGTTGGGATATTTACATTTGATAATGGTCTTGGATATTTTGAAGCCAATGATATTCATAATAACAGAATAGCAGGTTTTGAAGTAAAAGCTGGTGCCAATCCAACAGTTGTACATTGTGAGATACACCATGGTCAAACAGGAGGAATTTATGTTCATGAAAACGGTTTAGGACAATTTATTGATAACAAAATTCACTCCAATAATTTTGCTGGAGTTTGGATTACTTCAAATTCTAACCCAACCATCCGTAGAAATGAAATTTACAATGGCCATCAAGGAGGAGTGTACATATTTGGGGAAGGAAGGGGTTTAATAGAACATAATAATATTTATGGTAATGCTTTGGCTGGCATACAAATCAGAACAAATTCAGATCCTATAGTTAGGCATAATAAAATACATCATGGTCAACATGGGGGCATATATGTACATGAAAAAGGGCAAGGTTTAATAGAAGAAAACGAAGTTTATGCTAATACTTTAGCAGGAGTTTGGATCACTACAGGATCGACCCCAGTTTTAAGAAGAAATCGAATTCATAGTGGAAAACAAGTTGGGGTTTATTTCTATGATAATGGACATGGAAAATTAGAGGATAATGATATTTTCAATCATCTGTATTCAGGAGTACAAATAAGGTAAAAAAACATACCACATAGAATTGTATATCTTAGGTAGTGTTAAATGTGATATACAGATTATAATTTAATTTTTTGAAACAGAACTGGAAGTAATCCAGTGATACGTGGAAATAAAATATGGGGTGGACAAAATGGCGGTGTTCTTGTGTACAATAGTGGTTTAGGCTTACTTGAACAAAATGAAATTTTTGATAATGCCATGGCAGGTGTATGGATTAAAACAGATAGTAATCCTACTTTAAAAAGAAACAAGATATTTGATGGAAGAGATGGAGGAATTTGTATATTTAATGGTGGTAAAGGTAAAAATCGTAATATTAATTACTGCAACTTATTAATTTGCTAATTTCCATCTATTTTATTTAAAAATTTATTGTTTATGAAATTTATTATATAATGTAGGTGTCTTAGAAGAAAATGACATATTTCGTAATGCGCAAGCAGGAGTTCTAATATCTACACAATCTCATCCAGTGTTAAGGAGAAATAGAATTTTTGATGGATTAGCAGCAGGTGTCGAAATTACTAATAATGCAACTGCAACATTAGAATTTAATCAAATCTTCAATAACCGATTCGGTGGCTTGTGCTTAGCAAGTGGTGTACAACCAACAACTAGAGGTAAGTCTGTAATATGTAATAAAAAATCTCAATACATAATGTACATTTTTCTGGCATTATAAAAAAATGTTTATTTTCTTTAGGCAATAAAATATTCAACAATCAAGATGCTGTGGAAAAAGCAGTTGGGAATGGTCAATGTTTGTACAAAATTTCATCATATACCTCTTTTCCCATGCATGACTTCTATCGCTGTCAAACATGCAACACTACAGATCGCAATGCAATATGTGTAAACTGTATAAAAACCTGCCATGCCGGACATGATGTAGAATTCATTAGACATGATCGGTAAGAGATAATTTTTATGTAATATTGTAAATAATTTGAAGGAAAAATAGCATGATTTTGTTACCTTTATTTGAATTGTGTGTAGTACACACTAGTAAATATTACTAAATAATGTGTCGTTAATAATTCAGTTTCTTTACATAAACAGATTATAGACAATAAGTAAGTAAGATAATTTTTGTAGGATATGAATTTTACAATTAACTAATACTTGCAGGTTCTTTTGCGATTGTGGTGCTGGTACATTGAGCAATCAGTGTCAACTTCAGGGTGAGCCTACACAAGACACTGATACATTGTATGATAGTGCTGCACCAATGGAGTCACATACACTTATGGTTAACTAGGAATTAACCTGAACTAATTTAAATAATCAAACAACATTGAACATGTAAGTTGAATTTATTGCACACATGCAGCAATTGGCTGCTGAGTTCTTTATTATGACATTATTTTTTCGCGTTCCCATCACGACTGTTATTTCGAAAATTGTTAATATTACATCAATTTTCATCATTCTCATTTCATTGTTATTACCATATAGAATTTTCTTCATTTATATTATCAATAGATCGTATAGTTTAATTAATAAATAAAGTGCTTTTATATCAATATCTAATTTGAATCTAAATATTTACATGTTACTAATATCTTGTTTTTTCTTTCTTTTTCTTTGAGAATAAAAGTCTAAACTTGTTTTATATGTTATGGCTTTCGTTACAATGTAAATCTACATAGTATCTCTGCCCATCTATTTTGTTTATGGGAACAATATTTCTTTATTGCGTTAAAAGATAGTAGAGAACTCTGCAATAAAAAAAACAAAAGTAGAAAGATATAAAAGTGACAAGTGGCATAATGAAATCTACGAATGGACTAACACGATGAAAAAACAAAACCCGCCAAAATTATTGCGTTGTGCAACGATAAAGGTAACATTAATTTATAGTTAAATGAAAACTACAGAACTTTTTACGTGTCCTTCATTACAAAGCTTCCGCTATTCAAATTTTATGTGAAAAGAGTGCAGTGATAACTGTGTAAAAAAATATGTGTATATGCCCTAACGAAGACATTGAATAAATTGCCACTGTGACGTTTTAATGAACTATATTAAAATCCAGTACAGTGCAAAGGCATTATGGTAAAGTCTACGGTATATTATAGTGCCGCGAATGTAAATTATGTACATCGTAACAAACTCGGTAGAGTAGCGATATTGACTGGTCCTCTTGCTATTAAAACAGAAAGCATGAACATTATAACACGTGAAGTATATTACAAAACTTGCACTAACAGTTGATAAAATAATAGTAGTGTGTATACAAGAACAAAAAGAAGTGCACATATTATTATACCTAAATTTGCGAAACTAAGAACATATAGACTGTTCGAAGAAATCTCGATAAATACATTACGAAGAGTGGACTGTCAATAAAACATCAAGTGCGACTTTAGTAAGGATTTGGTCGAATAAGCGGTACAAATTTCAAGGAAAGAATGAACACAAAATGAAGATACCAAAATAGATATCTACAAACGTAATACAACTGGAATAATCAAAATGGAGATAACACATATACATTTTAATAATTTTTGATGTAAATGTACTTCGTGATCACACATATACATCTTTAATTACACCGTTTGCATCGTAAATTGTGATGGTCCTAAGTTGCCTAAGAGCAAAGTGCATAATAAGATAAAGAAAATATTTAAAGTAACGAATTAACACAGTATATAATGGTGTGTACCAGTTAAAACCAACATGTAAGAAAACTAAACTGTCCGAGGTGCAGTTTTTAACGTAATCTCGTATCTTAAAGATAATCCGTTTTTTTAAATATTATGTTAGCGATAAAGTCTAATCACATTATTGTAATTGCAAATCAAGAGCAACCTGCTTTGTATGAAACGAGCGCCTATTAGCGATAATTTTAGATGCAACTTCCTCCGTTTATGCAAATGCATATAAATTAGTAGAGAAAATATTAAAATCATTAATGTAGTACTGTGTTTGGCCAGCCAAATTGTACAACGTATTCATTATTGTATTTAGTGATTTTGTATATCCTTTGAAAAAATGGATAAGGTCACGTCGAAATTGCCTTTGAATTTACTGACCTAAGGTCTGTAGTATTATGTACTAAGGTGTCATATTATGCATAGTATAACTATATATGATATCCGACAAGTATATGCACTGAAGAAAAAGATCAAAGGCATTTCTCGCGCGTGTATACTAGGCCTTAAAAGCTTCAAATGTAATGTTCTTGAGTGAGATATTGTACGGTATGTTATTTTGTTAAATAGCGTTCAATTGTAAATTCTTTCTTGAAACTTGAAGTAAAGAAACTACAGAAAAACGTAACTTACGTAATCGAATTAAACGAATCGCGCTGTACTGATCTATACTTGTCATATTTGGCAGAATTCTTATTATCTCTTAAATTAGAGCCGATCGCTCTTTGCTAATATTATTTAGATCATTTCGTTGATATTTTGACAAACCAGTAACATCACTTATACGTATTGTTTTTAATTTACTTATACAATATTTGCTCTTGGATGTGTAAAAACAAATGTAAAAAACATCATTTCCATAGAATTTTAATTGCTTTTAATCTTTAGCACAAAATGATAATGGAATAAGAATATGTAAAGAGTAAATCAATTTTTATTGTCTCGACAATAGATACTTTTCTGTGATTTCTATTCTCTCACAGTTTCAATGATGTTAAGTAATTTTTACTCTAATTATTGTTTTTACGCAGCAGCCGCGTATAGACTTGAGAAGTAACGAATTGTAATTTTATATCTTCCAGTGGCTTCCACTCTGCATATTACGGTCACATATGTGCAACTGTACACACACGTGCTTTAAAAGAAATGCATAGTTACGGTTTATAATTAGTAGATTTGTATAAATAACAACTCCCATCGTAGAAAAACATATTCGGCTGCAGCAGAATTATAATGTTTCTGTTTTAGTTGTTGGATGTGTTAGAGATAAGATTTAATCAGCTATAGAATCTGTTGTGTTTTTATTTTTACACTTCGAATGGACACAGCTGATATTAGATGAAGTTTCATTCCTCTCAAAATGTCAATTGGATATTTTGAAAATGTATACAAATATTACGTGAACGTATGGAAAAATCCCAGAATCATGCGTGCATATTAAGGATTATCCAGAAGAGAAATTTAGTGGTGAATATCCTTCTCGTATAATTTTTACTAGGATAAAACGTTCTTTCTGTTCAAAAACATGAATTTCGCTTCTGGAACACATAATACATTACGATCGTCGCATTAAGACACACAATTTTCTCTTTTCTTTCCCTTGTTTCCCCCCAAGTTCAAAGTGTCTTCTCTTAATTGTGCTAACGAATCGCATAATGTTTTATTTTTATCGATCATAAGCGTAAAGTGTAAGTCTTGTATCAGCTGCATTTTACTTATCGACTTTTTTGTTACAACTTTTATCATTTCATTCTATATGTATAGTCCATCGAAATCATATTCCCGCAGGACTCAACGTTTGCTGCTTTGCTGTTACTATTAAGCAGCGGGATCAAAGGTCCTTCAGAAGACTAGAGGGGATGATGATATACGGCGTATTCAGGATATAACTCTTACGATCCCCCTTTTTCGCTTCCCCATTCCGAGCCAGCAGCGTGACATTAAAGCGAAGACCGAAAGTAGCAAACGCCGAGAACTAATCGTCTGATATTTTTTTTTTTGTCAGTAAATACTTGCCATTATAATGTTAGTTGCCATAGTTTGCTATTTGTTTTTGCGGTAGAGGCCAGATAGACTAAGCGTACGCATTGTGCAACACACGAATCCGCAAATGCTGATACCACTACGTATTCTGTAAATATTAGTCTGTCCATTATATACATATATAAATATACATGCATATATGCATCTAAATATATGTATGTGTATATATATAATTATATACATAATACATTGATTATGCTAATTATATAAAAAAAAAAATATATGATCATGGATTTTAATTTCTTTATTGTATATTCTTAATTTGTGTACTTCAATTCGTAATATTTGTAGTGATAGCTGTAATTATGATAATTACTGTAAGAAGAGAAGAAAAATATTTGAAAGGGAAAATTATATTTCATTTTTAAGATACTTCAGTGTAAATGCCGTCGTCTTCTTCGTTACACGATCGCTCGAATTAATAAATTATTATAAAGTTATTTTGTTGCGATCTCGTAAGGAGATACGTGTATTTATATACGAATTTCTACGAAAAGTCTGATATGTTTTCGAAATTAAATCGTATAATATAATCGCTTACTTCGTACTTGTAAACTATCTTTCTCTTTTCATTAAAACTACTTCCATTATATTAACGAGTGTTTTTAATTTTTTTCCTATCGTCTGTATTAGTCGATCGTATCTAAAGCTAAATATAATTCTTCTCTTGTTACATACGTTCCGAATTTATTATCACGATCAAACTTTTATGTCTGTAAATTTAGTCGGTATTACAATCCGGTTTTTGTTTTTACAGAAAGAGAAACTACGTCATTGTGGAAATCTGACAAATTTCAAACGAGTTTTCCATACTAATGTAAAGTATCTACAATGATTTATCGTGTATTCATGGTTATATGACAAATTACTTACGAAGATAAGCAATGTACAATCTAATATGTTGACGAGGTCTTGATTTATTCGAGAAGTTATGTCACATGAAATTTACACTATGTTATTTTTGTATTATTATAAATCGCATATAAATGAAAACTTGTAATTTTTAATCAGGTTCTTACACGATCCAACGCTTATAGGTAGTGTATTCCAAATTCTCGTACTCTTATCGAAACAGTATTATGAGTGAAGTCGTAGCTTCGCGTTAAGATTAAAAAACCATAGTAAGCTCATTAATAATACAAACTTTATACTTCAAATATCTGTTTTTACTCTTAACCATCTGTCTGAATATTTAGTTCTAATAGATAATGCACAATTTGACGAACGAACTTGTTAACTTTCTAGTATGGCATTATCTTATTCGAAATTTATAATAAACAAGTTTTTTCTCCCATATATTCACTGTAAAGTATATCTAAGCGTTTATTAATATACTATCAGAAAAAATATTATTTTGATGACATTATCGTGTCGTACCATGCCTTAACACATCTATGTACGATATTAAATCTTATACAATATAAGACACGTACAATCTTTGCAAATATAATTGATACTTTTCTTTTTTTCGGTCTTAACATATTATACTACTAAATATTAACGTAATTCATTTTTACAAAGAATGTTACGTGATGTAATAGTTGCAAGGTCTTGTTCAAGATGTGAAAATGATGATTAGCGTGTCAACAATTTTTTACAAGTGTGCGTAAATAGAGAGAGAAGGAAAGAGAGAGCGAGAGAGAGAATAGATATCAGTAGTTTCCAATTTACTCCTTATAACTATGAAAATACTCGCTATAACTTCACAATGGTATCTCACACGATGAAGAGTTTGGCGTTTTTGGATATTAACAACGTAATGGTTGTATTACATAGATCAATTTTTGATGTATCGATAAG
>JAIFRP010000021.1:5630553-5647023 GCA_032403825.1 Odynerus spinipes | reverse complement strand
ATATATATACTCTTTGATAGGTCAGGAATCGTGAACGATGTACAGTAATTGTAAATATCAGGAGTAATAGCGCTTAACAAATGTATGAATAATAATATACAGGGTGTTTCAAATGAGATAGTCGATTCTCTCTGATTCTCAAGACGAACGTGAAAATGCGAAAAATGGAACGAACAGAAAGATGTTTTATCCAAATTTTGCATCGCGTTACTTCTTAAGCGTGGGCTGGAAATAGAAACGGACACGTTTTCGAACCTTCTACGTTATCATCGAACGTATACACGAGATATTCTCAATTCGTCCTCGATGCATCTTCGGATTTATCGAAAAGATATCGAGCGTTAATCGAATAGACATGAGAATCGCAAGTACTAAATGGAGATATGGATTATGCAATTACGATCGACGGAATTACGATAAAATGCAAAATTAACGTGACGTACGATAAAATTGTCCATACGTATACGAAATGGAAATTAACTAGATTTCGCGATGCACTTTTTTCAATCTATAATTTGATTAGTCTTCGTCTTTTCAAATTTATAAGTAAGTATAGCGGATAAGTAAATTTTACTATCTTCATCGAGTGGAAAAATGGTGTTGTCGTAAAATTAACTAATTATGAAAAATATTATACCGGGGAATCGAAGAAAAGAAAAGATAAAAAAGTGGTATCGTTGCCTACGTGAATGCGCAATGTAAAGCATGAAATTACGATTTAGGCGAAAACGAAATTATGCATTTTTAAGAGAAGGCCTATGGACGAGAAACATTGGAATTGAAAAATATTTTCGATGGATTCCATAAAAGACGAACCGATATAAATGAAAAAAAAACAAAACAAAAAAATACTAAAAAAAGATGAATACCTAATAACGATAATCTTTCGCAGAGTTTCAAAAAATTCGTCACCAAATGTTTCTCGTAAATTACTGTACTATTCGAGTGTATAATAAACGGTTAGCTGTAAGTTAGATCTAAGGCAACTTATTTTATGAAACGTTTCGCTGGAGGCGATGCAGCAACGTTATTTTTTACAGAAGATTTACAGCGGACGACGATCGAGTTATGCTCGAAATAAGCCCGGAATATACGAAACGTATTATCGACGAACAATCGCACTTGTACAATCTACTTGATCGGACAGTATAAATGGATGTAAGATCGGAGAGACAAGGAAGCGATACGAATCGTTATCGAAGAACGAGACGAAGAATTAACATCGCAGTGATACTTTTCTCGCGATAAGAAAAAGGAAAGGAGAAGGACTCGATATTATCACTATTAACTATTTTATAATCCTTTCATTAACGTCGTATAATCCAGTACCGGAATCGTCTATCGTCGCTGTAACCGGCTACTACGAACTTCGAACGATTGCGATATCAATAAAAACCAGAACACGATTACGACGAAAGAAAAAAAAAGAAACCGTAATTTCACATCGAATTCACGATCTCGATATATTTGGAGTTGACTGTTCGAGGTATCAAAAATGACCGTGTCAATGAACGACGATGCAGAATTATCGCATCCGTGCGGCGAACGGCATTCGAAGAAAATCTAAATCGATTGTATTATAGCGTGTGGCTCACGGTCTAGCACGTATCCGTGGCCGTATATTAATAAACATATATATATATATATAAATAAACGCAGACATAACATTAATAATAACGACGATTGATAAACTAATGAATAAGTACCTTAAGTGTTTAAGTCCATACACGATCGTAAACTTTTAGCTGCACCAAGTGCCATAGTCCAATAGGTATAATACGATTATAACAATCCCAATATACATAATAATAAAATTGTGCCGACGACGAAGAACAAAAGAATCGTGTTTTTTCAAACTTGTCGATCGTTCGCTTGATCGCGATCGATATTACATTTAACTATATATGGTACCGGAAAAAGTGGGCAAAATTCAAGGAATATTAGAGATCTTGGAAGCAAGAAACGATCGACTCGCATTTTGAGACACCGATACGACAATATACTATAAGATTTAATTTTTCCGATACACTTTATATTCGTTACTTCTATTTTTACGCAAATCGGTACTTTACGTTTGCGCCGACAGATGTTCTACAGAAAACAAAAAAACAGAGAAGTCTCCTCGTAAGGATCGACACGGATACCTACTCGCGTGGTTGTACGTGATGATCTTTGCGAAAATATTAAAAATATTCTAAGTCATAGCAACGTGTCACAATTGTATATTATAAACGCTACTGTTTAAAATATAATGCCATTGTCAACGTAAGATGCAGCCTCGACTTATCTCGTACACCTTTACACACGACGATTCTGATTGCAATTAAAAAAACCGCGCGTGGGAGTTCGAAAAGTAAGAGCGAACGAGAGGAATCGATTTCGAAGGGGAGCAAGTAGTAGAGCATTACCATTTGTCGGACCGGCGTTACCCAAGACGCCACTCGAGAGCGTTCGGAAATTTCGATCCGCGGAAAACTCATGCCCGAGATTATGCTAGTGGATGGTGGAATTTTGAAAAAGACGGTTTCGCCTATCGTACGGCAGATGTCGTTTATATATCCAGACGCGAATCCCCCGACATATCTAGCCATCCTCTATCAAAAAGCGATAGAGGGATCAGAGGTCGGTTCTTTTATTCAGTCGACTGCGACTTCGCACCGCGAAACGGGGGTGTTTCTTTACGAGACGAATTCCTCGGCACTGTGAGATGCGATTTATTATATTTTTCATCTATAAAACATTCATATAACGAGGTAGTTATCGCTATCGTCGTTGCTGTTATAGCCGCCGCCGTCGCTCGTTCGAGATAAAAAGAGAAAAAAAAACAGGGAGAGAGGGAGAGACAGACAGAGAGAGAGAGAGAGAGAGAGGGAGTAGGAAGGAAAGAGAAAGAGAAGGTCGAAAGGCGAGACGACGAGATCCGAGACCGCTGGCTAGCCGAAAATCGATCGGCGGCGGCTCATCGACGTGTCGGGGTTAGCGACACCTAGAAAGCGTGTGCATCGCGCGATTCCTTTCCACCGATCGCGAGAATATTTGAGGAACGAAGGAGCTAGCGATTGGCATAGATCGAGGGAAGCTTCACCAGCAGCAGTAGCACGGTGTTGCTTTCGTCCTAGGTGGCTACGCGTTTCGAGGTACGAGGCATTTGAAAGGGGGTAGGCGCGTGAGTATAATAATAAAGAGGGTGGTTGGCGCATCATCGTTGCCTCGTCGTCGTCAGCCGACACGCGCTTTCTCGGCCACGATCGAACTCGAAAAGCACGGAAGAAAAAGTGGCGCATCCATCGTGGCGTGCACCGATGCTCTTCTGCTTTGTGACACTGCTACTGCTACTACCGCCAATAGAAAGGGAGAGGAAGGGATAGAAGCGGGTAGGGAAAGGACGAAGAGAGAGAGAGTGAGAGAGAGAGAGAGAGACCACCCTGTCGCGCGCGTCTATCGAAAGGAGAACGACGAGTCGAGTCGAGTTGAAGGAAGGACGGCTAGAAGGAAGGCAGGCAGGCAGAAAGGAAGATAGAAAGGAGGGTAAGCCGATTTTGATAGGCTGACTCTCTCCTCGGCCGATCCGTTGCACTTTCGGAATGCGTCGAAGAACGGCCGAGAGAAGCGGGGCTCGCGCGGGCTCGACGTGAGGAGGGACGCGGATCCTCCTAGGATCCTCGAGGGAAACGGACGGAACGAAACGAGCCGGAACGAGAGTGAAAAAGGTGCTGGTGGTAGCGGAGAAGGGAGGAGGCCGACGTTCCTCTCAACGTGGAATGACAATAAAGGGGTGCCGTACCAAAGTCCGGCGTGCCCTCCTATTATGCACGCGCTGGATTTGAGCCTACGGAACACCCCGAAACTTTTATTCCCCTTTGGGATGGCAGTTGGTACACTGACGGATATCGCGACGAGACTGGTGATCGCCGGTTATATACTCGCGGTCGTCCTCGTGTGCGTCCACGCCAGCAACAACTGGGACAAGGACGACGATTTAGGTGCGTATCAACATTTTCCTTTAACTTTCGTTCGGTTCCTTCGATCAATCGTCGAAGGAAGCGGAGGAACGGGGAAAAAACGAAATGTGCGTGTCGCGTGTGCAAACGCGCAACGAACGGCTACCAGTTCCTCTTCGTTCCCGATATCGTTAGTAATTTATCGTACCTTAGTAATTTACGGAGAGTGGAAACAAGATCCTTATCGTCGGCGATCGTTACGATCGACGAGACGATAGTACGCATTCGTCGGAAGAAATTTCGAGAAAATATCGGACACGGTACGAAGAACGAAAAGATATATTTCGCTACTTATGTATACCCATACATACATATGTACGCGTATACGTAAGTGTATCGCGCGCGGCTGATCATAAAGCGATACTTCCACTTCTCGGTCACGCGTTGTACCCCCGTTTTTACTCGAACCTCGAGTTTCTTCCTCGTTTATCTTTCCATTCGCGATCTCGTGCATCGCCGCTCTCGGTCGTCAACGTTAATACGTTTTCCTACGTATCGCGAACTTTTATTTATTCATAAATAAATAATATGATTATCGTTTAAAAAAAAACGTTCAGCATAAGTTTTCCTATTTTTCTAGTCGCAACTTTCGAAGTGAGTGCCGTTCTTGGGCGTACCGCCAGCTTGCCTTGTGACATTGAGCCGTCCACGCGAGAAGATCGCGTTTATATGGTGCTATGGTTCCGAGATTATGCGGTGAAGCCGATATACAGGTACGATAAGAACGTGGTAACGCTAGATCTTATCGTTTTGGACCAAACTAACACTTAACGAGCGTTTAATCGTTTGTTATAGCTTTGACGTACGAGGAAGAGCTTTTAGCAAGGCTCTGAACCGATCCGATAGCAATGCGGTGGGACCCCGAGCTTATTTCATGACGGTCACGAAACCGGCTGCTCTTTCCTTGGAGGCGGTTCAACTGGACGACGAAGGAATATACAGATGTCGAGTCGATTTCAAAAAATCACCAACTCGAAACTTCCAAGTGAATCTCACCGTAATCGGTAAGCTGATCTAAATTGAGCAACGAGGATGAATTCCAATACGAGAGATCGTCTAATTTCCTTTATAGTTCCGCCACATCAGCTTCTCATTTACGACAGTTCTGGAGTGGAACTAGACAAAACTGCCGGTCCCTTCCAAGTTGGAATGGAATTTGGTCTCTCCTGCGAAGTAAGAGGAGGTACTAACTTTCGCGTTCTTTTCTACCCTCTTAATTATTGCGACGATACCAAACGAGTATTTACTATCGTAATTCTTTGTCCAGGTAAACCAACCCCGGTCGTAAGTTGGTTGGCGAACGAGAAGGAAGTGGACGGAAGATTAGAAGAAATTGGGCGGAATATAGTGGTTAACAAATTGACCGTACCTCAATTGCGAAGGGAGCATCGCAATACCATGTACAAATGTCGAGCTGCCAACACGAATCTCATACCTCCCTTGGAAAAGAGCGTCCTTTTAGATATTTACCGTATGTATATCGATATTTAACAATTATATGCTTATTCCTTATAAAAAAGAATTAACAGTAGATCTTTTCTTCTTCCAGTAAAGCCATTGTCCGTAAAAATATTGTCAAAACCGTCGATTCTAGAGACGGAAAAGGATTACTCTATTGCCTGTGAAACGGCAGGGTCGCATCCTCGAGCACGAGTTTCATGGTTGGAAGGAAACGTTCCTTTTAGGAACGTTAAGGTCGATAATACTGTTACTTAATTATTATTACACGTAAAGGCTGTGTCTTTATTATAATCTCTCGATAAACGATGTCTATAACCTTTTTTTTNATGTCAACCGGATAGGTATCGGACGACGGTAACTCTTCGGTAGTGATAAGTAAGTTAATGTTCAGTCCCATCCCAGACGACCATGGAAAGATACTTAAATGTCGTGGTGAAAATCCTGAATTACCCGACGCATATCTAGAGGATTTTTTCCAATTAAACGTCGTTTGTAAGTATATCGTATTGTAATCTTTTATATGCACGTAACTTCATACTTTTTCTCGATTTCTAGTTCCACCAAAAGTTCAACTACATCTGGGTAGTACGTTGAAAGCTGAGAATATAAAGGAAGGCGATGACGTGTATTTCGAATGTAAAGTTCGAGCTAATCCGGAACATCACAAGATTACGTGGAGGCATAATGTAAGAAAAATGGAAATGGTGATTTCCGATTGTTGAAAAAACGAAACTGAAAGTCCTTTTTCCCATTAGGGCGCGGTACTAACGCAAAATTACTCGGCTGGGATAATAATGAGCACACAGAGTCTCGTGCTCCAAAGTATAGGACGTGACAATGCAGGGAATTATACGTGCCTTGCCAGTAACGATCGTGGAGAAACTACGAGCCCTGTCGTTCCTTTACGAATACAGTGTGAGTGAAGACGCACAAAAGCTTCCATATAAAAATTCATGCTTTTATTTAAATTTGTCATTCCTCTGATTCCTACAGTCGCACCTGTTTGCAAAACGAGTCCCACCGTAATCGGAGCGTCGTTGGAAGAATCCGTAAAGGTGCGATGCGAAGTCGACGCGGATCCTAACGAAGTGGACTTTGTTTGGGAATTTAACAATAGTGGAGAAAATTTCGAAGTAGCTCCGGCAAAACTAGACGGTAATAACGGTACCATGAGCGAACTCATCTACACGCCAGTTTCCGAAAGAGACTACGGTGCTCTGACCTGTTGGGGTAGAAATGCGATCGGAAAACAGGAAACTCCGTGCACGTATCACGTAATCCCTGCAGGTAATATCACTGATAATAGAATATTCTGAGGATCGTTTCTCGAGAGTATCGACTATTGTTATGTTACAGCGAAACCAAGTCCTTTAAACAACTGTACTATAAAAGCCTCGCTAAACCAAAGCTCGGAAATATTGGAAGTCGAATGCGTACCGGGATACAATGGTGGACTCCCTCAAGAATTTCGCTTGGAAGCTTTCGAAGTGAATACCGGTAACCTACGTCTCAATGTGACGAGCGTATCGATCGACGTTCCAATTTTTCGAATAGCCGTTGCAGATCTTTTACCTGCGACACATTTGTATTTAGTCGCATACGCTGTCAACGCTAAAGGCCGGAGTGAAAAGTTTTTATTAGAAGACATAATGTTGAGAGATTCGGAGAAACACACAGGTATATAATAACAGGAAAATACAATTGCAGCAATCGCATAAAAAGAGAGAGAGAGAGAGAGAGAGAGAGAGAGAGAGAGAGAAAGAGAGTACCGTTAATGATGGATTTTTCTTTGGAAAGAATTCATTAATTGTAAACGAACTCTTTCAGATAGCGGAGTTAGTATGATTCCGTTAATTTTGCTTCTTATTGGATGTTTAATGGCTTTCGGTGCGACGATACTTTCGGTAATGTTGATGATGTATCGACGCCGCGGCACCACGTCGCCCGTACACATCGAACCGTACATGAAGCAACCGATCATAACTCCCCCAGATTCGAGAAATAACTCGATGCTCGACGTTACTCACGGGGACCACACCTACTTTGTTGAATACACTCTGAAACAGGTCACTGATTATGCTCTTAATAAACAACCGGACATTATACAATCGCCACAAGGTAAGATCGGTAGAAAAGTGTTCTGTTTTAAAAATAGCGTTACATTTCTCTCGGGTATAACTGAACCAAGTCTGTTATAGATCAAGAAAAAATAAAGCGCGAGCCACAATTATTTTTACCAGTAAGACCAGACACGTTGTTTGCGCCGTACGATATTCACAAGCAAAGCCTTCAAACAAACAGATGTAACGTAAGTTAATGTAACTTTTAAATTTTAATACGTCGATAGTATAAAACAATTTCTTTCTATCGTTCAAGATCAACAAAGTTTTCATACAACTTTTCTTCTATCGCTATTATCGGTTACGTTGAGACTTTAACTTTTTTATTACAGCTAAATCCATTTTCTGCAAGATCCTGGGAGCCGATAAGCTTTAAAGCAGATCGTAACTTGATGAAAGAAATTATTATCGCAAACTCTATACCTGGTCCAGAGAGTTGCGTGTAAATTGGTTCGAACAGACGGGACAAACATATCAAGACGGCCAATTTCATAGCCTAAAGAATCATTCAAACATATTGACGAGGAATCACATGTCATCGAATCGCGAGAAATAAATACGATGAAATAAATTATGACGCGATTGTGGATTTGAGATAATTAACAAGAACATCAAAATGACTAATCGCATACTTTAACTAAACGCTACACGTGATGTATTATTCCAAGTCTAATATATTTTGTGTCAAGTCTTGCAAGTCTTTATTATTTAGCATTTCACTGATCATTCAACTTTTTTCTTATCTGGAATGCACAACGAATTTAAGACGAACGTTACGTTGCAACGAAAATGTTCCAATATCACTTCGTTGTGGAGATTGATAATATCTTCTGTACATATTGTGATAATACGATTTATACGATATGATGCTATAATAATACGAAAACGAAGCGACGTAATAATATTGAATAAAAAGATGTAAAACGTTTGTATCGTACGTAGAATACTATAATCTTTATATCCAGATTGAAAACCACACATGCACACACACACACACACACGCGCGGAAAGAGAAAAAAAATAGATCGGAAATTTTTGATGTTTTATAAAACGTATGTGATAATATAAATTAGACTTGTCTCAAAGATATGCAATATTGACTAATCGGCGAAATATCTATTCTAAAATTCTTATGTTCAAAATACGATACGTTTAGCATAAAAATATTTAAGTGGTGTTAAATAGACTCGACCGTTGCCGCAAAGAAATACTTTAAGAAGACCGCCGCAGAGCATAAGCAAGAACAAGGTACCAATAAGGAATATTACTAAAATAAATTTGCTACAAAGTCGCGAATAAATGTAGTCCACCCAGGTTTGAGATGGTATTATAGGTTGTTGAGAAACCGTATGAAGTAAGGATACAGGCATTTTCTCTGCTCGATTGCTTTCTTCGACAAATGACTTGCCTTCCATTTCGAACTGATTGATATCTTTGCGCGTACTACTTGCAATCGGTAATATCTGTTGAGTACAATAACACTTGATTCGTAAGTCGCACTAATCGTATATTTATCGGTAATATAAAAAATATAATTATCCGTTAACATTTATATTTATATATCTCGAAGCACCGATCTTCTGCATTTGAATTAATTTCGTACAATGCTATGAATATAATTTTCAAACGACATACATATTCACGTCCTCATTTTCATTGATAACGCATATAGGTACTGTGTATAAAACACGAATCGTACTTGCGTATCCTCGAACTTATGTATTTGTTCTCGTACCAGCTGTATCACTTTACATTTTTCATGTTTCAAAATCTTGATGAAATCTATGGAAGTATAATCGTCGTCTTGACTTTCAGTCTCCAAGCAACCATCGCACACGTTATCGTCGCACATCTTCTGCTGCTGCCAAATAAATTTCTATGATTTAAAATAACTCTTTGGGATAACGCATTTCTATAAAATATATCGAAAATATAAATACATAGTTTTTTAAATTATAAACGAATTCCTACACATGCAATAACCTTACGTGAGATATACTGACAGTGCCGTATGAACCTAAACGTAAAACGAGCGTTGCTAAGGCCCTCTCACGATACAGCATTTATTTCCACGTGTGTTTTTAATACCGTGACGATACAACAATTAAATAAAGACTGAGAATATTATCAAAATATTTATAGTTTCTTTATAATAACAAACAGACAGTTTCAAGTATCAATCACACAAATACATTAGGATTGTACCCTATACTTATATCTATTTATATTTAAACAGTTTATTTTCATTAAGTTGTACATGTACTTATGTATATATGCGATTTTACTTTACAAGATTATTTTCCTTATAACTATACTTATTTTACATTTGTATTTTTATAAAAAAGCTCAACTTACTTACATGTTACGTGCGACATAATGATGTATTTATTTTGTATAGATTATACAAAACATATCCTTTTTAATTCACTCTTGGCTTTTTTTCTGGTGGTGGTTTCATGTCTTTTTTCTCAACTTTCACTTCTTGCTTAATTTCAGTAACTGCAAAGTAGCAAATAATACGCATATATCATTAATGTCATCATTAATTTTTTTTATATTAATTTTGTCTCCAAGTAAAGAAAAACAAGTTACCAGTCTCTGGGGCCTGATGTACTGGCTTTGGTACGGGTAATGGAAATTTACGTGTAAGTTCTCCAAGCAACATGTCTACCCTTTGACGCTGAAATAAGGAACTTGGTTCTTCCCGTACTGGTGTTTCTTTTTTGGTAGAAATAGATTTTCCATTTTTAAAATCCCAATAATATCCTTTACTAGGATGATAACGAGAGCACGAACTAGCTTCTTCAAATGCAGATTGTAAATGATGAACTGTGGAAAGCTTCGACAC
This sequence comes from Odynerus spinipes, assembly GCA_032403825.1. Lineage (NCBI taxonomy): Eukaryota > Metazoa > Arthropoda > Insecta > Hymenoptera > Vespidae > Odynerus > Odynerus spinipes. Next base: position 5,636,593 of record JAIFRP010000021.1, on the reverse strand, counting down.
AACAGCCATGACATTAAAGAAAGCAATATCATAAATAAGAAGTATAGTTCGTTTCTTTTACTTACCAATTTAGAACTTACGATCGAAGCTAAATCTGGCGCTTGATACACAACACCTGCTATGATATAATAATCTGCAAGCGGCGCGGCTAAGGTAGGAGAATGGCGATGCTGTTTTCTAATTACATACAAAATAGGCTCTTGGACATGTAGAAGAATATACTCTAGTCCTGTCATATTTCTAAAACAATTGTTAATATCCTTTGTATAAAATGAACTTTGTTAATAACATTGAAAAATTTATTTGAAATGTATTCTTACGTTAGCTGATCAGGGCTTAAACGTTGCATTTTCACAATTTCATTATTGCATGTCCTATCATAGAACGGATTACTTCTTTCCGAAAAATAATCCATTATATTACTTGGATTAAGGACAGGGATCCAAGCACTGTCATGCCAGGAAAACCCCAAGGGATTTTCTGCAAAGTAATACGTTTATTGAAATATTATATATAATTTATAATAAATTACATTCATTTGATGTTGAAAAACGTAAAGAATTGTACATGAAGACATCTTAATAGGTTATGATAACGTAATTTAAAAAGAATCTTGTATCATAAATACAAATTAATGTATATAAAAGTTATTACCTGTTACTGCAGATCTCCCAGACATCATGTTGTGCTTTAAAAATACTTTATTAGGCTTATTAGGTATATAAACCTTTTAAAAAATACTTTCACATTTCAGTTTCGTTTCGACACGATTTTGATCACAAACTATTCTATACACACATCTAGATGCTTTTGATCTCTATAAGTAGAGGTTGCGAATGGTTGCAAGGTAGACGTCTCTGTTGTTTATTTTTTATTTTTTTTCAGATAAAATATACAGTTCGCAAATTAAAATTTGTTGTCTTTGACGTATTGATCTAAAAGACACCCAAGCACCAATAAAAAGTACGTGCTGTATATACGAAGGAAGACAAATCATAACTGAACGTTTTTTGTTCAAAGAAGTAACAAACAATTATAATCATTTTCATATTGTTTATAAATTACATTTCTTCTACAATCTTAAAAAATTTCATTAAAATGGTAAACATAATTTGGCTAAATAACCCTTAGTCTAATTATTTATTAATATATAAATGTTTTTATTAAGCAATAATAAAAATTAAAAAATTTAATAATTTATTTGATCTTTCATAGATGAATTTACCTACACTAGTTGCATTTGACTTTGACCATACGATAGTTGATAACAATACAGATGTTGTGATTCGTAAACTGTTGCCAGTGGATCAGTTAACCGAAGATGTGCAAGATTTATATCTTACAAGTGGATGGACTATGTATATGGGAAAAATATTTGAGTTACTTCATAAAAATTCAATTGGATTAAAAGAAATAGAAGCAGCAATCGTCAATATACCACCAACTCCAGGATTTGATATCCTTCTAAAGAAGTTACATTCTCTTGGACATGAAATGATCATTGTCAGCGATTCAAATTCACTATTTATAGATATGTGGTTGAAGAGCATAAATCTAGATAATTTGTTTACTAAAATATTTACAAATCCTGCACATGTTTCTGATGATGGTATGATAAAAATAAAAATGTACCATGTTCAAGATTCCTGCAAATTGAGTACAATAAACTTATGCAAAGGTCAAATTTTGGAAAAGTACATTAAAGAAAGACTAGAAGAAGGAATTAATTTCAAAAGGATCGCATATGTCGGAGATGGAAAAAATGATCTGTGTCCAATATTACGTTTATCAGAAAATGATTTAGCATTTGCCAGAATAGATTATCCACTTATAAAAGAATTAGATGAATATAAAGACAATGAGACTAAAACTATAAAAGCAACGATTATTCCTTGGTCTAATGGCTTAGAAATTCTATCTCATTTAAATGAAAGAGTTAATATGTAGTAAATTTATTTGTAATAGTTTAAAAAGATGATTATATAATTTATCTGCACTATGCATGTATTATTAAAACTACTGTTATAAATTATAAACTAATAGATTTGTATTATTGTAATTTAAACGAATCTCTACTTCTATTTTATCATTTAATTAGATTGAATGTTAAACAACAATTATTTTTCTGCCTGTTACCGTTATTTAAATATTGACCGTAAATAAAAAGCCGTTGTAAATATTTATACGAAGGAATGTTTAATAAATAGCTCTTCTGGTTGGTTGCCGACATCCACCAATAGGATAATTAAGATTTACAGAGAGTTGATTTTAAAACTGTAGTTCTACCTCCAGATGTCGTGTACTTCGTGGAGGTTAGAAGGTACGTCTGCTGATCACTTCGTCGTGGTAAGGATAACTTACTCTTTAGTTGAGTTGTTCTTGCGACGTTTGTGACATTCGATTCAACATGCGTATTGGCGAATATCCTCCTGAATATAATAAGGCAATACATGGTCCTTACGATCCTGCACGTTACTATGGGAAACGTAATTTTTTTTTCACATTACTTAATATCGATTATCCTATTTTATATAGTATGTAAGTTATACTTAATTTTTGCAGCTGATACTCCGTTCACTCAAGTTAAATTAGGCGAGCTTTTTGCTTGGTTTGGTAGACGAAATAAGTCTCCTCAAGCTGCAACACAAGCAGTTAGTAGAGGTAAATCTTCTCTTTAATTAGATAATCACAATCATTCTTATTGCATAACTGTGTCTTTATTATATCTATACTAAATATAGAATATACTGACCCATAAAATATTATGTTTTTACCATTTTTCAGCATTTTGGCGTTGGCAGCATAAATATGTATTTCCTGTACGTGCTGGTATAGCTTCATACTTTCAACTTACAATGGGCCTTGTAGTAATATTTTACTGTTTAAATTATAAGAGAATCAGTAAGTTTACGACTAATAAATGCGTAGTTTGTATTTTGAAAAAGATATAATGTTCTATTAAATTTTTCAGAGACTCACAGGAACTACAAATACCATTAAATTGTGTCCACTGGGATTTACATGAAGTTCAGCGAATAGTCACTTTGGGATAGAATAATCATATATCTATCATTCTGTACAAGGAACTTCAAATTTAGCATGTATATGAAATAAAAATAAAAATTGAAAGATATAAATAATATAAACATAACATGAGCAATATAAATGAGGAAGACTCATTGACAATTACATAACATCCTTTTGATTTTTGAAGGTTACATGTTCACAAGTCATCTGTTCATTATTCATAAATATATTATTTACATCAACGTAACTAACACTTATTCATCTAATTAAAAACTACTGATATAAACAGTTTTTAATTGTGGATGTGATAAAATATATCAAAATAATAAAGTAACGCGTTTTCGATTTATTCGCCATCTAACGTAAAAAGTGTTAAGTTCGGTTGCATATACTTGATTTCAAGAATTCCATTATTGGCTACATATCCTTACAGTGGAGTCGTCAAATGGATATGGGTAGGTTCGAAATATTTATAACTGAACATAAACTTACAGGACGTTATGTTATATTTTTATTTAATTGGTTTGGTGATAATGTATAATGATGTATTATAATGAGATGGCCTTTTCACTAGATGGCAAATTAATCGAATATACAGTGCCAAAAGTTAATTTTTTCTTGTAGTTGGCTATTTTATGACGGCGCCAAATCAAATATAAGCAGAGAGAAATTTAATCTTCGGAAGTTTGTATTTAAATACAAACTAAACATCGTATTCCATTTGTTAAATGTGTAGATGTATATATATATTTTTTGTTTCTTTGTACAATATGGGAGATTCACATTAAAATGCGGCGGACTATTACACATTATTATAAGTCTATACGCTCTCTTTGAAGACTCCTAACAAGAAGACAAGCGGATTTACAATTTTATTACACATTACTGTTTCCTTCTATAATATTATTACGATATGCATTTTATCTGTATTATATTCTCTACATATTGTACGAAATACTAATAAATGCTAACTATAGTTTAATAATGTATTCAATACTACTAACAATACATTTCTTTTTATTGATAATGAGATGTATTTCTGTACGATTATATCTCAAATAACTTCGTAATTTCTACGGTGAATTTGTGAGTTCGATCAAATGAAATCAATATGTTAATAATACATTTACGAAATTTCGAATCAAATGTAACTACGGTACATTTAGTATCATACTTGAATCAGACACTAAGCTGATATTATTCACTATACACTATTTCATTAATAAATACTTAATATACTATGTTACTAATAATATATGTCGAGTCGTTGAAACAATCCTCATAATTATCAAAGTCGTTTTTGTTTTTATAATTTAGTTTTTCATAAGATAAATAAAATAGTAAACCTTAATGATATTACGATTTTGATATATAAATATTAATTTGTTAGAAATAATAGGCTGCTTAGATGATTTCACAAATTCTGCTTTTGTCATTATGTGAAATGCTTTTGCCATGATCTGCCATATTATGCAAGACAAAAAATATATGGCAAAATATATTTCTAATCCCTTGCTTTACTAAGATTAGAATTGACTTAGATTTTTCATAATGTATTTCACTGCAAAAGTTTAAATATGTTTTAAATATTGGTCGACAATACAATTTACAATACTTTATGATATTCTTTGTTTCTAATAATATTATGTAACGCAGTCTTCTTTAGTTCAATATCATATAAAAATGTACTGGAACATTAATTTTATATATGTGTATGTATATATATATGTGTAAACATAAATTAATATTTCTAAACATAAACTTAAGTGTACTGATAATGCATTTAGATATAATCGAACATTGTGTATAAAGCTCTCATAAAATGCATGGTCATCCATATATAATGTTGTGAAAATTGCATGTACAACATATTTAGAATATTACAATAACCACAGATGTATTATTCTATTACAAGTATTTATAAGATACCTATATTTACATATACGTATATGTATATAATGCAAATAACGTAATGACAATACCTGCCCGAGCTGCCTCCATTGTATTAAATACTTATATAATCTGTAATGTTGGTATTTTAACTTAGAGTGTATTTGGTTTATATAAAATATTTGTAATAAAGGAGATGGTCTTTTTTTAACAAGAAAATAGTTTTGTTTTAGATTATAAAAAATTAAACAAGGGTCTTTTGTTTATTAGAACCCATTAATCGATGTAAAATATTATCATAAATTTTGTTGAGTTTGACTTCATACTTTGGAATTACAATTTAATTTATATAAATTTTATGTTTTACCACAATTGTAGAATCTTGACATTATTAATGTATTTATATTTACAGAAATGAACCTTTTATACGAGTTTATTAAAATTTGCTTGATACTTGCTCTTACTGCTGCTTCAGTTGACTGTACTTTCGATATATTCTACAAAATATAGAAATATAACTCCAATAATACCTAATTTATTAACATATTAATATAAATGAATGATTTATATTATAAATTTAAATGGTTTTTTTTTTCAAAGAAGATCAGCTCGCGACGATGACTGTCAAAAGCAAATATTTAATGATCACAAAGAAAGAAGTACTGCAATTAAGTAATAAAAGTGTTAGAAATTTATGTGTCACACTTTAAACTAAAAAAATTCAGTATGCTTCATTGTTTGTACAAAAAGTTAACATTATTTGTGGCATACTATATTTGGACTACATAATAATAAATTTTCTATCTATAAAAATTTAAATAAATGTCAGCATGCATAATAATATAAATAATCAGTTTTTAGTATAATAAAGTAACAAAAAATAAAATATACAACTTAATAATATATTTTGTGTATTTCTCTACTTACACAAATTGTACGTATTTCATAAAAATGGTAAATGGTAACACAATGTAAATGTTTTACTCAGAAGAAACAAAAATATAATAACTAAAAAAAAATATTTTTACAAAAAAATAAAAACTGAAAAGTATAAAATTATTTTTGTTTATAAATTAAAATGATACTAAAAAAATTGCAACTTTTTCGAAGGCGGCACAAAATT
>JAIFRP010000021.1:5615869-5630318 GCA_032403825.1 Odynerus spinipes | reverse complement strand
TCATTCTTTTTAGTGTATTACTACTTGCAAGATATAATTTAGATATATTAGATATAATTTAATTCTTATAATAACATCCGCGAAGAGATTGAGGTTTGATTCGAATAAGTGGACCCGTTGCTTAGTTATAGCCGGATAAACAAATAATTATTCGATACTGATACTTATTCATAACTGTCATTTATATGTAGGTTAACATTCGCAAAGAGATTGCCCGTTGCTTAGTTACAGCTGAATAAATAATTTGTACCATGTTCCACCTTGCACTAATTTTGTAATAACGTTGTTAACAATTGAGCTACCAAAAAATTGTTTACGAATGAAATCAATCGGAGACCCATGCGTACAAGATGGAAAAGGTTTCAATCGAATTGGTCCATCCATCTAGGAGTAGTGTCTGGACAGACAAAAATCGTTTTTTCTTAAATAACTTTGTTAATAATAGAGGTATCGAATATTTTTTGCAAATGGAACCAATGGGAAAGCAGAACCTACAAGGTGGAAAAAATTTCATCCCGATCAGTCCATCCGTCTAGGAGTAGTGTCCGGACATAAAAAAAAGCGACATAGTCCACTTACGAATTGAGTAACCTCCGTCTTTTCGAAGTCGGTTAAAAAATAAAGTATTGTTCAATGTTTTACTTATTATGCTTCTGCTTTTTTATAAACTATACCAAAATAACTTATGTTAATTGTATTTTTTTTACGAAAATAACATGTATGTATGTACTGAAATAATATAAAACGTTATGCACTTCTCTGCTACATGTAATGTTGATTTAAACATTTCTCGGAATAATTACAATAATTAGCCAAAAATAAATCTGTTCGCGTAAATATAATTTCTTTGTAATTTGCATTGCAATCATGAAATAAAGTGATGACGTTATATGCTCGCGATTAACTTGGCAAAATAAGTCATGCGAGAAACATATTTTTATGAAACAATTATAAATTTAAGACATATAAAGGATATAATACTGTAGAATAACTTAAATTAGCAATGGTCCCAAAATTGTATTACTAGAATTCTCATGATAATTCCGAACGGTAACTGCTAAAAGAATTATGTTCAGTCAACTGATAGATACTTTTGTAATTTCAGCAATGTTTTCACGACATATTCCACATATTTTACACCAAACTGTCTGTAACTCCAATATATCCTGATCTAACATGCAGGTAACATGTATAAAAACTGTTCATTTTCATATACACGTATACATCTCTTCGCATGGGTATCAAACTGTGAGGACAAAAAAGAAAAGAATCACCTAGAGTACAACATCGGGCAGGGTGCAATGCCACTAGGCTAGTTGCGTACCGCTTCGTCCACCGTGATGTCCCATGCCGGTCATTGAACTACCTCCTCCCATTTCATTACGAACTATTTTTCTTTCCTTATAATAAATTTCTTCGCTTTCTTTGTCACATAAAAGTAATACTGCTCCACCAAACAAGAATATAGCTGCCCCCCATCCAACACCGTATGCCCATCCAAATTCCCACGTTGTTCTGTTTCCTATAACGAAACAAGTATTTTAGTAACTTTGAAACGCAGTTTAGACAATAAATACAATGTAAGATAGTGTCTACAAACTTACCAAGATTTAATTCTGTGGCGAAGCATACGGGATAGATTACCAATGCAGTTAAAAGGCATACGACTGAAATGAATTTAACAATAAGTTTATAATAGATTTTACAAAAACTTAACTTTTAATATTTATATAATAGATATTTATTTGAAATAGTTAAGTTGCACTATACTTACGTGCTACACCCATACATAAAACAGCAAATCTGTAATATTTGTGTTTTTCTCTATGATCTTGTGATCTCAAGCCAAGACCCGTCAAAACTGTTGCCATAATGTCTGTTAAGAGGCATATCGCACACAAGGTGGCAGCAGCTTTTATATATGCTACAAAAAGAAAAATAAACTCATTGTTTTCATTCTTTTTGCAGGTAAAATAAAAGCTTCCTTTTATTTCCTTACCAACGTCTCTAGCTTGGTAACATCCTTGTGGATCTGGCATATTAAATGGCAGTGGAGTTGGTGCACCTTCTTCGATGCAATGTACAAAAAGTCCTTGTCTCCATCCTAAGGCCATTAACCAATCCGTCGAAGCAAGCCCCATTATCATTAAAAGTATTACTATCACCCCGCATATGAATGCGATTACCTGTAAGAAAAACTATTTGTTAGCCCTACCTATATTTAAGACGATTTGCTTCCATCAAATAAGGATAGTATGATATGTTTATCAAAAATACATAATCTAATCACCTTATACAAAAAATAGGTAATCAAAACAAAAATATTTAGTACAATCCTTTGTCTTTAGTCAACTTTACTTTACATACTTAAATTGTACCTTTGTTGACATACCATTAATAATTTATGATTCAATTATAGAGATACTGGAGTAAATTTCCTAAAGGTATAAATCAATGACATAACATATACCTGTGCAATTTCATTATCATTTATGTGTTCCTCTGCAACTGTATACATGATCATTTTATATCAGGGGTCTGTTCCGATATAGTCGCGCCTTGACGAAGAAAAGTAAAGACTTTTCTAAAAGACTATATTCGAAAATATGAAAACCGATGTTTATCAACACCTTGCTCCTCTTGACAAACAGCGTTGTTTAGGGAACATCGTATACCCTGCCGTGATTTATGCTCGAATGACAACGACGAAAGTGCATTTAGTGAGCTCGCGTCAATGAGCAGATGAATCGATGGATGGATACAAGACGATGCCGTGAGAGTAGGGACGCACTTCCATGAAGCGTAGCCGAGTGTCCGACGATAAAGCTTTTACGAATGAACGCCTAACGAAGTCTCCTTATTTTCCAGGTTTTCACCGAATCGTTCGGTACTTCGATCGTTTCGATAACGTATTCGTGGGACTATCTTCACTTAGCAGACCGAGGTCAACCGGGAAGAAATCGTCGTGGGACTTGTAAAGGGCAGCTAGCTACGAAAGAGGCTGCGCCCAGCTGCGCCCATTAAATGCCTGGCGCAGCGTCCGGGCCGATGCTGCGCGATCCCCCTTCCCCGCTACGCTCCTCTCACCCCCTACAACTCCCAACCCCATTACCACCTGGCCCCAATCCTACTCTCCCTGCTTTTTCTTTCTTCTTACTCCCTATACTTTCTTTGTTAGCGGGTTTCATCTATCTCATCATTTTCCTTTTTCCTCTTTCATTTCTATCGCGTTTTATTCCCTTTTTTCACTTTTATTTATTACAAATAAACGTTTGCTTTTTTAATTGATGTTTACAGTCTTCTCATGTATACAAAGAAATTCCTGACTACTTTGTATGAAAACAATGATTTTGTACTCATTGAAATATTTACTCTTATTTTTGTGTAGATACTAACATGATATTTTTCATTTTATATATAAGATGTTGGATTTTAGTTTTGTCTTTTTTTAAAGATGTACTTATGAAGTACTTATAAAACATGTTATTTCTTTTAATATTTGATTCTACCAAATATTAACTTACCTTTAGAGGTCTCGTGACAGTAACAGTCTCAATTGTCATCGCTTGTGCCATAGTTTTCTAATAATATTAACTGAAATAAACAAAAACCAATGTGTAAAATATAATATATAAATATCTATAATTAAAAAAAAAGAAAAAAATAATTAGCTTTATTAATTTTCAGAAATAATAGATAATCAACATAGTAGTAAAATTAAATTCATTTTGAAATGTCAATGGGGAGACAACGACGACAACTTTATTTTTATGGATGTAATGATATATTTGTCTCTACATTGAGATACAGATAAATATTAAATTGGAATGAACACGTAACTACGATAGCTTATGCAGAGATACAAGTAAAAAGTATAAATTTTAAACAAATAGTAATATTCTGATAATTTATAGCAATACCTTTTGTATTTAGCTATACAAAATATCATACAAGCTAAGATTTCAATATATAACATTTAAGATCATACGAAGTATACATTGTACTACACAATCAAAGTGGGCTATTAGAAACTTAAGATAAAGTGTATTTACCTCATAGATATAAAACTATCAACCTACAAAAGGTAGTTTTTATGGTACTCATGTTGTTTTACCGTACTCATGGTACTCATGGTGTTTTACCGTATTATTACACTTACTTAGTTCATTTTTTCATTAGACCTAGATGTAGCTTCCAAAAATAATTATTTCTCACTTACAATGTCTTACAAGTCCATTTAATCATTGTGCATGTTGCGTTGTCGCTTTGGTACTACGATTTTATTTTATTGTATAGATGGTTCCGCATCGTTTTCAGTCCATGGAATTGCACAAATAGAAAATACTCATGTCCAAAGTAGATTTAAAATGACAAAATCTCAAAAACTTTATAAAAAATAATACAACGTAAAAATCTCTGTGACCACTTCTCCACACTGTTGCACATTACATGTTATGTGTCATCCAAGGAAAGGGAACACCCATGTCAAGTGTTCGAGTGTTTTGTAGAGACCTCTGGCCGACATACTTGTAGAAATGAGATAAAATCCAATATGGCGCTTATTATTCGATCAACAAATAAGAAATATATTTTGTTTTCAAGAATTCTATTTATTTTTATCTATTGATCGGTACATACATCATTGTTGTATATAAATCTTTAAAGCGTTTTTTGTTTTTTTTTCAGTGTGAACCTTAATATTCTCCTTACTAACAAGTGCTACTCCGTTTCGAAAATGCACACAAATAAAGGAATCACACCGGCGCATCGTAACGCCATCTCTTGGCGTGGGTAAAGAAATAAAACTCGTGAGCAATAGCAAGTAGTCTCTCACATCGAAGTTTGGGGGCCTTGACGTCGCATCGACTTACCGTGTTGCGTCCGTGCCGTCTCCGTAATTGTTCCCTCGTTTGTGTGCCATTTCAACAATTCACGTTAAATTACAGTTCTTAATCGTTGTACCGTCTCACGTCAATAAAAGAGCATGAAGATTTGGCAGACAGAACACACATTTAAGTAAGTGTCAAATTCGTTTAAACGAGATTCGATATGTCTGAACCTTGAACCGAACATGTATATCACGTTAAATTGGATTATATGATTGTGTAAAAAGCGAATGCCATTAGTAGAGAAAAATCGATTCGTATATTTTTTAGCCATCCATGGGAAACTGTCACACAGGCGGCATGGAGGAAATATCCAAATCCTATAAATTCTTCTGTCATTGGAACGGACGTCATCGATAGGAAGGTAGTCGGTGGAGTCCTTCATACACACAGGCTTGTCTCAACTCGTTTTGGATTTCCCAAGTGGGCTCAGGCTGTACGTATCCTTAATTTATTAATATTATTTAAATAGAGTACATCACGCGGTACGCGACTTAACCTCTTTATGGCATGAGATCTTGCAATTACAGCCGTTTTCGCTTGGAAGCGATTCTATTTCATCATACATACATCTTACTACTTTTGTGTCTTATTACATTGATGTTAAATGTTTTAAATATTTTATATTCGCTTTTTTATATTGTGTAATTAGATTAATTAGATTAATATGTTATGCAATTACCATATACACAGCTCTACTTATAGGGGTTTACATTAAGGTTCATACATATGCATAAGCACATATTTAAATAAAACTTTCTAAAGTAATATATATATATTGTAGGAGTTTCTGTGCTAATCAAACATACTCTATCGACAGTATTTTATAATAAAAATGTTGTATTTGATAGGTAAGAAGCATAGAAAAAATGTAAATACAACCCTTTTATTTGTACAATGTACCTCTATAACGCTTTTCGCGTTATAAAGATAATTCGCATAGATTATGATTAATAGCTATCGATTCTGACGTAAGGTCGTTTTCGGAGTCAGTGCTGTTAAATAGGATTTTATCAGTGGATATCTTACCCACGGTCTGAGTTATCGATTTCAAGGGCGTCCTCTAGCGGTATTCACCTGAAGCGTCATCAAGCGACCTTCACGAGACCTTTATCACCGACTCTTGGCCAAGGTGATAGCCTCGAATAAGTTATCGACGCACTTTCTACGTCCGGATTCGTCGACCATCCGACAAATGTATTTAGACTTTTCGTCGCGCATTATTTCGAATGCACGATACATCACAAGGAGCACGTGCACTTACGTTCGCGTGCTTTTGCGATCCAGTACGTCGACAAGCAGACGAAAAAAGCTGAAACGACATGCTCGATTATGTAACACGATTACGCTTGTGGTGTATAACGTTTGTAGTTTGGCCAATTTTCACTGAGTTTGCTCGTGTGCAAAATCATAGTTATTGATTATTCATGAAAGTCGTTTAAATAACCCTTACATAGAGTTTTACGAATCTTTTGGCATTTGTAAAAACATAAATAAAAGAATCGGAGCTTTTTCAGCAGCTCTTCGTTTAATATTAGCGTTAGAATTTTATTGTATATATTTCGGACTTTTGTCACCGAGAGAACGAAATTTTGAACCTATCTTTTAAACCTGATTTCAAAATACGTCGAAGTATATGTCGATGTCGCAAATGCAAGAGAGATATACATTTCATAGCTTTGGCCTTTAACGCTGCAGAGGGGAACGAGCAAGAACCTGTTTTATCGTCCGAGCGAGCAATCAGCGCGCGAACGAACGCCTCCGACAATCAGTCCGGAAATTCGAAACTTTCGGGGAAGTCGAGCAAGAAGATGCCGGGCTAACCCGACTTGTATAGGAGATAGACCGAAAGAGAGAAAGAGAGAGAGAGAGAGAGAGAGACAGAGTAGTAGGAAACGCGTTTGGAGAGTAGCGAGAGAATTGCAAAACAACACCGGCGACGGTATCAACTTTCATAATGAGCGCGCTCAATGTTACGCCGTTTGGCAATCGTCCAGCGAGTCTTATGAAGCGAGAGAGAGAGAGAGTGAGGGAGAAAGAGTCCTTCGAATTACGCGAGCTTCTCTTACCCTTAAACAGGCAGCTTCTTTCTCATCCTCCCCCGTGTTCGGCCTCGGCTCTCGCCGTGGCAATCGCGAGAGTCGGCCGGGGGGATTTCAACGTCGGATCCCTTTCGGCCGAGCGAATCGCTTCCTTTCGGAAGGATTTTCTATAAGCTCGGCTATTTCGCAAAAGCCGGTTCGTTGTACAGGCCCTCTGCTCTCGCGCTCGAATGATTCGAATCACGGTCCTCTTTTTGCGCGCGCCTCCGCCTACGCGGAACGTTGAAAAGAAGAGAGCGGAGTGGATCGCCGCGCGAAGAAAAGAGAAAGAGTAAGGGAGGTGCCGAACAAGTGGAGAAGGAAAAGAAATAGGAGGGGGTGGATCGGAGAGAAAAATTACTTAACGGAAGGGAAAGTGCAAAGGCACGTTTCGGTCCCTACGCTTCTCCGATTTTCTTTCCTCTCTCTCTCTCTCTCTCTCTCTCTCTCTCTCTCTTCTTTTATTTTCCTACTCGCTTTATTTCTTTCCTCCGTTCTTTCTCCTTTTTAAATCTACCACCACCACCATCAGCATTGGGCACTGGCAGTAACAGCAGCAGCACGGTGCAACACCCTCTCGAACTTTTGAGTAATTAGCGAATGTATGTACTCGAACAATAAAATACGCGGAAAAAAGCCGGCCTCCCGAGCGTTTCGTCGAATGCGAAAGGAGCTCGTTTGTTTATATGACGTCGCTCGTGGTGGTATTAAATGGCAGGAAGTTCGGCCAGCGACGCGCGCAATTGGAATATGCATAATTAATCGCAGGAGGACAATAATTTAGGAGCACTTAACGCCGTCCCAATTACAGTCTTTCTAATTGCCTAATTATTCATGTTAATTCGTTATTAATATCGTGAACGCCTTCGGCTCCATCGACGGACCAGGGTGAGACTTTCGTAATGTAAAGCGTATTCCTTTGTGACCAACGATATATCCAACGGCGATACGCATTAATTAACGATATATTTTTCTTTTTTCTGTTGCAGCTGATCGGCCATGCGAAAGTCTGTTACGCCAGCGAGAAAAGCGAGGTCGATCCGGACGGCAGGCAGATGGTTCTCAAAACGAGAAACGTAAGCAGATATCTTTCTATGGGAAATTTCAAATGCATTTCGAATAACTCGCGGAGAGAAAGAGAGAGAGAGGGGGAGGGAGAGGGAGAGAGAGAGAGAGAGAGAGAGCGAAAAAGAGACGCGTTTAACCGGGAAATTCATTTCGCCGTTGCGTAAGCGATAAATCGCGAAACGACCGAGCAACCTAATATTTACCGTGATCGTTTCGCGGGAAAGAGGGTCGCTGCTCCGGCCCTTCGAAACGTCCGTTTCGAGAGGGTATCTACTTCGGTCGCTCGAAAATTGCATATTCGCCGAACGTAGAGCATACGCACGAGCAGCAGCGAACGTGTGTCGGACGCGATCTCTACTACTCACTCTCAATTTCGATTGGTTCGGAGACTCGTAGCGTGTAAGTGGAAAATTGGCTGATGCAATTTCGACGCTCGTCCGCCGCTCGCGTACTCTCTCTCTCTCTCTCTCTCTGACATACTCTCTCCCCCCACCCTTCAGCCGCGCTTTTCGAAAACAATATACGTCTGGTATTTCAACGTTCCTGTATCAATCGTCGCCGTATCGAAAGCGCTACGTCATAACCAGACACTCGTCGCGCGGAAGAACCGATACCGCTGGAAGTTACGAGCCTCGTCGTTCGCACGTTTCCTCTTTCTCTCTATCCTCTTTCACGCGTAACAGAAACGTTTCCATCGAGCATCGACTCGTGTATGTAGATTTACGTCCTCTCTTAAAATTCCCTTCGATATCTATAACAAACTGAATATACGGAGCCGGAGGGCGTTCGGTGGGCTCTTTCGAGGAATTAGAGGTGCCTCGAGGTAAAAGGTAGTAAGAGAAGATGAGAAAAAATATGCGGAGATAGATAAAAGTGCGCTTTCGTAGATGGCAGCCAGTTTCTCGAGGTTTCAGGGCGTAGTACCAACCGACATAGGAGGAACCGTCCAGGGGTATATCTGGGGAGGGGTTAGATATGATAGGTTATTGATGCGCGCATTACCGGTTGAACCTGCATAGCTATCCCTGCATCTCTCTCCGCTTGGTGTAGTTCGTATGGTGTAGCTCGAACAGAGAGGGCGAGAGAGAGAGAGAGAGAGAGAGAGAGAGAGAGAGAGAGAGAGAGAGAGAGAGAGAGAAGCATCGCGGCGTATTGCTCGTGGCATCTCTTACGCGCGGCAAAGATCGGCATACCCCTTTCCCGTTCTTATCAGCAAAAAAGAAACGGATAGAAATCGAGAGGCGAGATGCATTACCGACATGATGAACGATCCGCAGGTGTCTCCCTGAAGCAGCGGAGGGAGATGCGTCTACTCTACGTCATTTTCCTTCTTACCTATCGGCTTACCTGACGTGGCTGTCTCCCTCGGAGACGAACGCTGTTCGAAAAATATATATTTAAAGATTCATCTTGCCAGCGTACCAGCCGGACGCGCTCGGATACTCGAATTACACCGAGCCCCGGCTTTGCGGTGGAACGCAGGGAGCGTTTCCTTCCTGCGGTTAAGCCGCAGTCACGGTATTAAGAACAACGACGCGTAATGCGGAGTAAGTAGACCGGTGTCTGATGATAATTCAAGAGAGAGCATCTGCTAAAGCATCGCCAGCGATTTATCGCGAATTCTGGACTCGTTCCTGTTTCTTTCAGTAAAGTAGCAAACGAAGCATCGCCAGGAATGCTACGAGCGGGACTTTCTCGTTCGATGGTTCTTGGTTGACCTCTCGATTTACATCGAACCCCTTTACCCCCTACTCCAACTCCCCACGTTTTCCTACGCGCGTGGTCAGACGAGAGCTCTAGAGCTCCAACTAAAATTGAACAATTCCCTGCGGCGCGTAGACGATATCCTACCTCCCTCTCCCCATCCTCATCCTCATCCTTACCCTCATCCTCCTCCAACTTCTTCTTCTCCATGTTCCGGCGTGTACTATCCGAAGCGGTGTGTGCGCGCTCGCGGAGAAGCGCGCGGAAGGCAATGTATTCTATGTAAGCCCGCGCAAGTCCAGCCGGGTTATAACCTATCCCGCTCGAATCCCAGAGGGAAGATATCTTTTAGCAATTTGCTTCCCCTCCTGCGGATCGCGCGACCTGCATACGTTACACACTGCAACGCACGGACGTTGTTGCGTTGCCGCCTTCTCCTTCCTATTACCGTTCCTTCCTTCTACCTACCTACCTACCTACCTACCTACCTACCTACGTACCTACCTAATGTTGCTCCCTCGTATCGCCGAACTTGAGCACGTTGCTAGCACGGATTAAGCGTAGCTCGACCGTGTGAATTCCCTTTTCGCGTGACAACTCGAATATACGCGCGTACTCTTCTCGGTATCTTCCGTTAGGAATACTCGATGTGTATTCGAAGTTTTCTCGTACTCGTATCCGAATTTCTCTCGCTTCCTCGGAATATAGCGTGTGCGTATGCGTGTGATAGCGAGAGAAAGGGAGACTCGTTCTATCTCTATCCTCTCTGATGCGTTAATTTCAAACGAACCAGCCTCTCGTACACTCGGTTATTTGCGAATGTTATTGTTTCCCGGTTAACGGCAAAGCGGACGAAAAAACGATGAAACGTTTTCCCGACGAGGCTACCGGCTAAATATTATCAAATTATGGGACGAGCACCACGCGACGAGCGTGACGCGTGAATTATGAGCGCTGTCAGGAACAAACGAGCGAGGATACCCGCGAATTTGGTAAAAATCACCGATATTATTGCATTGACCTTTCAATTCGTTCGAATATCGGATGATGACTCCTATACCGGACAATAGAAATAAATTTGCGGCGATGGGAATAAAGAGGCGACATGGTGTATCGATCACGAGGAGAGAAAGAGAGAAAGAGCGATATCTCGTCTCGTGAAACACGAAGGAAGGAAAACGGAACGATAATTTAGCAGCGACGACTCGTGTATTCTCTTTAACGATCCCTGCTTCTTCGTCCTGGCACGAATATCCGTGCGTGCGAGGCGCGAAAACCCGAGACACGGCGAAGAGGGTGAGAGATGGTCGCGGCAAAGAGGCGAGAGCCTCCTCCGCCACTCGCCTAGTAGTGCCGTTCTCGTTGGTGGATGCTTGCCATCGGACGAGAATTAATAACGGACGCGTGTATCGGCGATGTATCCTGCTCGAGCTCGCGGACTCCCCGTGGACTTTGGTGATGGAGGGCTCGAGAGGGTTGTGCGAGTGAACCGGAGAGGGTGGTCTCCTACCCACCACCCAGTCTCTCTCTCTCTCTCACTCTCCCTGCTCTCTCTTCCCCCTGTTGGACGGAAAACGGAGTTCGCTGGATGCGCCACCGACTGAATTATTGTACGCGCGGTCCTCTAAATCATAAAAACAACAAATTGCGCGATGCGGGAGAGAATGGGAGAGCAAGGGGAGTACGTTTTGCGTTACTCTCTCGTTTCTTCTTTCGAGAACGTACCTACAGGAGTCACGCACTCATCCACGTACGCAGGCGCGATCGTGTGGCGGGCAACGCCAGCACTTTTTGAATCGATTGAAATATGGAGTCGAGAGGCAGCCGGCTTAATGAAAAATGGTAACTTCGGTCCGAGTGGAGCGACGTGTCGGACAACGCGTTTCCACTCCCTTCTTTTCCGCATCCTCCTCGACTTTTGCCCCTTCTCTCTCTCTCTCTCACACACACACACATACACACACGCGCTCTCTACTCTCCTCGGCACTCGGTATCATCGTTGATCCTATTTAACCCCCTGTACGCGAGGCCGATGTTGCGCGACACCACATCCGAACGTTTTTTCCGCGACACTTTTGAAAAATGGCTGGTAACGACATCGCGGTGCATTTTCGTTTAAAGTATCTCATCCCCACCGTGTGTTCCCCTATTTTTTCACCCTACCTTGTCTTCGTTAAATTTATTACGCGCTTCTTTCCCGTCCGTCGAAAACGTACGCGTTCTTCCTCGCGGATCTACCTTGTCGCGCGTAAAATCGTCCGTTTCGGTTTTATATTATTACTTTCCACACACACATATATATATATATATATTACCTAGATATACGTTCAACGCTCGTACGCACAGATAATTAAATTTGACGGACTCGTCAAGCGGTCGCTTTTGTCTCGCATACGTACATACATATTATATATACCTACGTATCGTTCTCATATCTCGGAGTAATCGAGAAAGGAAATTTCGTAAAACGATTATACGCGGTAGCGCGACGTAACTTTCGAAAGGGTGAAGCGCCATGGCGACTATGCCCTTTTTGAGAGAGGTAGTAGGTACCTACGGGCGTAACGTGCTTCTCGCCGAGTATCATATTTCGTATGACCGCGAGGCAAATTTCATTTGGCTTCAATTGCGGATGCGATATCCGATGACTGTTTGAAAAGTACGTAGAGTGTAAAGTAAATACGCTTGTGTCGTCGTCGTCGTTCTCTTCCCACCCTCGCCTCCCCACACCCCCTCGGGGCGTTAAAACCGTTCGCATGTTGTTAATTGCGCGAAAGTGCTTGCATTTAGCCGCGCGACGTCAACTTACGCTTTCAACATTTACGCGATTACGAACGTCCCTTTGCCGAGCTAATACCCGTTCATGTATTATTCAATGCGCTTTACCCTTTATCTTTATGCAGATACGGAAATGCTCGTCTAATCTTCGGGCACTTTGTTCCACCGCGGAATATACGAATTTCATCTCAAAGCACTCGTTCGTGACTCGTAACGAGCCGGGAACTCGAGCGAACCAGCCTAAAACCGAACTTCCGTCTGGTTTCGTGTTAAATGCTCATAGAAAGAACCCACGTGCTTTCTCTCTTTCTCTCTTTCTCTCTCTCTTTCGTCGAGGGGGAAACGATAATGTCTCGATCCAATTTCACGGGAGAGCGCGTTTTGAAAAAACGTTTTCCTCTTAGCTTTTCTCACTCTTTCTCTTTCTCTCTTTCTTTCTCTTCGCGGTACAATTAAATCCCTTTACCACGCAAGTCATTGGTTCGTCCATGAGGCTCATAGAATTCGTGGATCTACAGGCTAATATCATTTAGGAGCATGGAGTGGGGGGTAAAGAAATAACGGAGAGCCGTTGATCCGAGTGCAGAGTTGATCCGGAGCTCTCGTTTACACGATCTAATGCGGATTTGCCAGCATGCGATTCCCTATCTCCGGAAATCCGCTGAAATCGGCGATTACTGTCCGTGCGAAGGAGGAATCGAGAGAGATAGAAATGAAGGGGGAGAGAGAGATAGACAGAACTAGGGGAAGAGAGAGGGAGATAGAGAGATAGAGAGAGGCACTGTTACGTCAAACAGGTAGAAGAGACGAAACTATACCGAACTGCATCAGGGTCGATCCAGCTTCGGGCTATGCATCGTCGTAGATTCGGGGATTCGTGCACTCAGTCTTCTCCCCCTCTACTTCTCCCTCTCGAGGCATCGAATGGTATGGGGAATCGGGAACACACCTCGATGAACAATGCTGCCTGCAGCCACATCCGCAAAGTCCTTTCAATTATGCGGCGATGCTAATTACTCGCGAGTATACGCTGAAGAAGGCTCTTTAGCCGGCTATAACGGCCCTCTTCACTGCGCAGTCTACCTTCCTGTTCCTCGTTATAACGGTGAAGGGCAAAACCGTATCACGAGAACTTCCATTGGGGGAAGTATGCGCGTCGGTTTCTCCATCCCTCTTTCTCTCTTCATCTCTCTCGCTCAATGGCTTCTTCGTTTGGCAAAACATTCTAATTTCGAAGCTACCTGCGCCGTTGAAAATTTTTTACGGGTTTCTTCAATCTCCCCTCTTTCGAATTTTATCGATTTTTATCACTTCGTCCGTTATCTAATCGAACCTTCTCTCTCCCCCCCCCACACTCTCTTTTTATTCAATACGATACGATTCTACGCTCTTTGAAAGTGAGCAACGATTACAAACTCGGTCCCGCTCGCACGCACCATTCCGTGTGGTCATTCTGCTGCGCGCAGTCGGCACCGCAACGCCACGATAAATGAAAAGCAAACGCGGCGAGGATTGCTGCGAAGGTCGAGGGATTGGCAAACAGCGGTTTGCACGCGCGGTTGACGAGAAAAATTTCAATTAACCGATGCACCGGTACTTCGAATCGAACGTCGGCATGGGTCTCTTTCTCTCGCTCTCTTCTTTCTCTTTCTTTCGTATACGTTCGCGCTTGGTAAAAGTTGGGGTAACGAGACGAGGGTGAGAGAGGAGGGAAAGAGTGAAAATTAATTACTTACTTTCGCATCGACGCTATGGCCAAACTGCGAGTTCGATCGATGGTCCGCTCGTTCCCTTGATGCGATTAAATCACACCTTTTATATCTCTCTCCCTCTCCCTCTCTCTCTCTCTCTCTTTTTCTTTCGCAGACTAGTTTTCTGCATCCTCTCGCATTTCTTCTCGTTATTCCCTTTTTTTCTCCTTTCCTTTTTACC
>JAIFRP010000021.1:5591103-5615853 GCA_032403825.1 Odynerus spinipes | reverse complement strand
TTTCTCTTACTCACTTAACACTTGCGCTCAGTTCCTACCCAACAGCTCCACCCTCCTCTTACCTCTTCTTTTCACCTCGTCGATGAAAACTCTCCCCGAAGGAGATTACGTGGCTCGTTGTTCAGGAGAAGCCGCGGGTAGGTCGGTGATATTGCGAGGGAACTTTCCAAGGCATTTTCCGTCGGAAAAGGATTTATCTCGACCGTAAAAGGATTGTAGTATTTCGTTGATACTTACGGGAAAAAATTAAATACGACGAGCCGACGAGTCCCATTTTTCTTGCTTTCGATTGTTACATTGTAAAAGCTAGAACGCTGCCCGAAAGTTTACCATCGATATAAAGCCGATAAGTTTGTTCGGTGTAACGTAAACACCAGCGCGCGGAGTGTCGATAAAATGAAAGGAAAAATTTTTCGCGTGCAGACCGATTACTCGTTGGACGGAGAAGAGTGGGAACTCGAAATTTTCATCTTTCGGCTCTTTCCACCGCGAAAACGTGTGAGCGAGCCGCAGAGATAGAGATAGAGAGGAGAGAAAATCATGGGAGAGGCTTTGGGCGATGAGGTTTTGTTGCCGAGAGTATGAACCGACGATGAAGCGCGGCACGGTAGATATTCCCGCGCGATGTAACACAGTTGGCTTCACTGATTGCCAATATGGCAGAACGCGGAGAGTAGGACCGAACGGGTTTCCTCCCCTCCAACGCGCTCGGCCGTTGGGTCCACAATATGCCGCGGGCGTTAATTTCCCCGTGAAACGTATTGCACCCCCGCGATTCAATTGTTCCAGGTCCGCGGCCACAGTGCTTCGCTCTAACATTGCAGCGAGCGAGCCGAGTAGTTCCGTAATGATGTGCGCGATCTTCCCGATCTTTTTTGCTTTTCTTTTCATCGATTCGCCTTCTTCCATTCCCTTTTCTCCTTCGCAAAAGTAGTCGAGTGGTTTTATGCGTTCGTTAATCAGGAAACGCATGATCGTTGTGCACCCTCGAAATGCCGAGGAAAGCTCGATGCGTAACCAAGGAATGTAAAGTGTAACCCCTTCAGACTAGGAGTGTCGAGAGACGCGAGGGGCGCAAGGGACGTCAGGCAGTTCACGAATGCACGGATCGTCCGGCGTTGGTCAGGATTGCATCGCGTTGCCACCCGATAGACGCTCCATTGCATACCTTTCTATCTTCTATGAAAATAGACGACATTCAGGATTTCGTCTCTTTCCCTTTAAGACGATCGTAAACCGTACACCGGTAGAGGAAGAAGAGCCCTCTGGCACGTTTACCCAAGCGGATAGTAAGCACGATACGTTCATCCGTATCACTGTGCACCACTTTCGTGCATTCGCGCGCCGCTGCACAAGGAATCGCGCGTTATCCGACACCGACGATTATCCAACGCTACGCGGTCTCGCCTTGAGATTGTTATTCTTGCCCGGATTAACGACTAGCCGCGAATCCGACAGGCCGCGGCCGCTTTGATTCCCCTTCGTACACACGTACTCCGTTTGTAAGATCGTACTTGTTAACTTAGTTAACGGGCTGGAATTTCTATATGCAAGAAATACGAATATCTCTCGGAAAGGGTAAAATCGAGGAATATTCCGTTCGTGTTGGCGATGCACTCGCGAGATGTCTCCGGTTTATATTGAAAACGCATCGCTTCGAGTCCTTACGTGCGTGGCATAAGTGCACCGGCGGGCGAGGCAAATACCTTCTTGACAGTTTTGTCGCCTTTTCTCGATTTTCTTCTTTCGGGTACCGTAAACAGGTTACCAGAGGACGCAGCAGACGTAGATTCCCGCGAGTTTTATATTCCATCGGTTGACGGTAGATCGAAAGAGGCTCTCGCGAAAGCTACACGCATCGTAGCTCTCGCTATCGGGCTCGGGAATTCGTGCTCCCTGCCTAGTTTTGCGGCATCGATTATTTATTCAACCGTACGCGTTGCTTTCCTGGAACGTACGGTCTATCTCGATAATTCCGAGTGACCATCTAACTAAGGGTTGCTAACCCCGCGAGTTGCACAACGCGGTCGATAGTAACGCGACCGCAACACAGACTGAAACCCGAAACGATTCGGTCTAACGACGAGAATTGTGAGAAGTTAATCGACCGGCTCTAACGACTTCGTTCCATTCTCTTCTTTTTCAGTTAACCTTTTGCAATCACATCGCCGTGGACGAGACAGTCAGGTATACGCCCCATCCGAACGATCCCAACAAAACTTTACTTCGGCAGGAAGCGGTAGTGACCGTTAGTGGAGTCCCTCTCACAGATTACATGGAGGATCTCCTCACGTCGAGGATCTCCTTTAACGCGAGCAAGGTGAGTGGAACAAGGATATAATGACATCACGAGACTTTAAAGATTCAGTAGGAAAAGATAATGGAGTATTATCGACATGATTTCGACGTAAACGATATCGTGCTCGATTCTCGCGAAACCTTTAAACGTTCCTCGATGTTGAATAAAATTGTAAAGGATTCGCAATTTCCACTGTTTATGCGATATACCAAAAATATCGTATTATACCGAATACCTTTTTGAAGGCGGTATAAAAAGCGAATAAAATTCGTCAATGATCCGAGTATCCGTTCGCTCTCGGGTTAGGAAGATAAGCGGAGTTCTCTTCGTTATTATCGGTTATAAATTTGTCGAAAGGGCGTACTAAAATACGCCGAGCGAGACTTGATAAAGGAGCGAAAACGAGCGAGGCGAAGGTTAAATTCTGGTAGCCTGTGGTGCGAGTAGTTATAGTCGCTACGGTTGTCTGGATGGTTTTCCGAAATTCCGTTTGTATTCTTTCGCGAATTCAATTTCGCGAAATGTGCGATGGAATAGAATCTTTAATAAAAAAAATTTCATAAGAGGAACCGACGAATAATAATCGAACGGATCGATGCCTCGTAACGATAGAGTAAGAAATATCGAGTTCCAGTTCGATAACCGTGTGTTTTCTTTTACGATGCCGATCCAGGGTCGCCAGGCGATGGAGTGGGTCATCGAGAAGCTGGAGCTAGAGGTGAAGGAATTCGCGAATTCGGCCGTCAAGTCGACGGATGAACTCTTCACGCAAACACGCCGGCAGATCGACGATCTCACGACGAAGACCAAGAAAGGGATGGACGATCTTCAGACTGCCGCGATAAAATCCTTCGACGAGATTCACAATCTTACGAGTTCACCCTCGTCACAGTCAATGCCAAAATTCTAGCTATGGTTTCGCGTTAGCTTCAATCTCTTTAATTAATTTAAACGTCGGACTTCCGTGGAACGATCGAATTTAAGGAAAAGGCGACAGCGTGGGCTCCTATTGTGCCTTCGATATTCTCAAGCTCGAATAGAGACTAGGATTCCATTTTCAGCAGATGTGCGTCCGTA
Source organism: Odynerus spinipes (assembly GCA_032403825.1). Lineage (NCBI taxonomy): Eukaryota > Metazoa > Arthropoda > Insecta > Hymenoptera > Vespidae > Odynerus > Odynerus spinipes. The sequence continues at coordinate 5,612,477 of JAIFRP010000021.1, read as the reverse complement.
GGAATAGAAGGGAAAATCTTTAGCCGTTAGGCGAACGCGCTCGCATCGTGAAAAAGTATTTTTACTACTCCTTTTTCGTGGATTCTGTTACGGCGCGATCGGCTAAGGTGGAACGCGGATAACCCGGTGACTCAGCCCTTTTTCTACCCGAAGATTTCGGTTACCTACGTTACGTTATAGAGAGAAAAAGTGTGATCCGTTGTTGCGATTGTATGTACCTTATATTAATACCATCCGACAGTGTCTCACGATACGTCGTTCGTCATCGATCGCAGCAACCATTTGTCCACCATGACGAATGAATTATTTATAGCATTTTCTAGCCGGGTTTTCGATCCACCTTCCGTGAGTAGCGAACGTTGAGTGGAAACAAATGGTGTCCCCGGTACGAATAAGAGAAACGAAACGACATCATCGCGAATGTATGTCACATTCAGTTTCTCTCTTTTTTCTCTTGTTCGCGTATTCGAGCGAAAAATGCGATACGATCGGTTCTAAATTCTTTTTTTATGGAAGCCGACCTAGGGAACGAAACCGTCGTTTGAAACGGTGACAAATTTATAATGGCAAAAAAAAATCGTAAAAAAATTATCTCGGAGAGGACGATGGTGCGCTAGGTAGAACATACTTGAGAACGGTCACGCCGCGATATTAAGGAGTGCGAAGCATCGCGAATAAGAATTACCAGCTGCTGGTTTAGTAGCGATTTCTGTATCTGTCAATGTAACAGCGGTACCTGTATATGTCGAATCTATGTCAAGAAAAATTCTTCGATTAGCGCTCGGTGGAACATTCTGTTTCCTTTTCACTTTTCCGTTTTGTAATCACGCGTCACTTTTCTAAAATATTAACACTGTTTATTCGTTATGCGGAACAGGTGGAGAGGGTAAACAACGGATTAGTATGTGACAGAAACAGAGGGTATCGATTAACAGTAATGTAATGCACTTCGTGTTATCACTTTCAAGATCTTTATTTCATAAAGCATTCACGCGTTTACTACATTTATTGTGTTCGTCATACAACGCTTATTTATATAACTATAGTATAGTAATCACGCGCGAAAAGCATTCTCTGTAAGTGTATGTGATACGTGTAAATCGACAAAGAGACACGCGCACGCGCGGTGTGTGATCCCTGGTTGTTACGCTTCGATACGGGTATCAAGTTGAAAAGTAAAACGTCACGTGTAACGTTAAATTATCAATGCAAGTGAGAGAGAACGATCTCAAATGTCAAAAGTACGCATTCTTCGGTTTATTATGAACACGTAATGAGAGCTATCGCTGTCGCGTCACAAAGAAAAGCATTGAAAACTTGTAAATAACACAGAAGAACGAGAAAAAAAATATATTACTCTAGAAGGAAGATGGATTTTTTAAAAAAACCGTCATCGAATCCTTGAACAGAAAAGACGAGTCAAGAGCGGCGTTCCGAAGGGTCGAATAAACGTTGCAGAAACGGTCGATTCGATGGCACATCGGAATATCTTGACGATCCTATCCGGGCTCCCCCCCCTCTCTCTCTTTCTCTCTCCGTTCCATCTTCCGCTTCCGAACGACCCGCACTCTTCCAATCTATCTGTCTAGCCGCGCGATCCTCTGAAGGACACTCGAGATGCGAGGCAGCATCGGAGCACTTCCAATCGCGGAGGATGAAGCACGCTCTGGCTTCTAGCCGGGGCCCGGTGGTATCGATTCGACGATGGAGAGGACCGGTCTCGACATTCCGTCGGAGCAATTTCCAGCTGGGCTGAATTTCGACCAGGTCATTATTGTCCAAGCGTTCTAGAGACAATCTTGATCGGTCGGTCGAACGAAACGGTATCGCGCGTAGAAGTCCGCAGAGAGTCAACATAGATTAATAGCGAGAAGATCGATGGTTAGTCAGTCAGCTAGCCAGCTAGTTAATTGGCACGAGGTATCGCGAAAAAGAAGTGTCACCGAGGGCAACGTTAGCGGCTGTTGAAGCGCTGTGATAAAGGATCAGCGTGCAATAGGGTAATCGCACAATTTCACGGGAAGTTCGTTCGATGGTATGTAAGAGATAATTGATGACATTACGGACCGCCGCTCGGTTCTCTCCCTCGCCCTCTCTCTCTCTCTCTCTCTCTCTCTCTCTCTCTGTAACCGGACACGGACAAATATTGACAGCTTCCTATCACAAAGAGGGTGACCCCTTTGTACCGTGCGCGCTTCTCGAGCACGAGCCTTCGACGCTTGTCCGATTTTCCTGTCGGACCTCTTCGGCTGTATATATTCTCTTGGTACCAACATCTCCCTCGTCCCCTCCACCCTGGTGCTGCTGATAAATCAACGTCCGACGATCGACGTGCGCGGCCCATCGAGCGACTTTGTAAATTAAAGCGGTTAGACGCGATCCTATAAAGGATATCGATAGCTATTGACCTCGTTTTACGTGACAGCTCGGAAGCGTTTTGAAGGGAGGAAGACATTTTGATAGGTTCTTTCCGTTTGCGGATTGTCTATCGACTTGGAAACTTTTTTGATACGGCACGAAAGCGGAACGAATCGAAGAGTCGAGTATCGACGCGTCTGGTTATGTATCGACGATATAAACGGCGAAACGGAGTCGTTGGAATTTTTAAAGTAATTATTTCTAGATAGGAACAATGACTGGAGAATTAGCCTGTAAGTACTCTCATCGATCGAGCGTTATTCCGAGCGAGTGAAAGATTAATCGTATATATAGGCACTGAGACGAGCTAATAATAGCGGACAATTAGCCGGCATACGCGAGTGATCCTCAAAGCGGAGTTTGTTTGTGTCCGCCAGAGTCGTGAGAAGACCAAAGAGGCTCCACTTCGCGTGAACGGAGAATATACGGCATAGTTCCACGAGTGTCGATGCTTTCATCGCATTGTTCGTCTTTAACGGGCCGAATATGCTCCGGCCACGTAGCTGGTTATGGACTTGGTATGTTGCACAGGGACTATGCTCAAAGGAAAGCCGCTTCTACGAATCGATCGATAACAAGTTTCGCAAAACGCAATTAGGCTAGGGGGCCTCACCTTGCGGCAAATCATTCGATCGTCTATGCTCGGACAAAGGACCAAGCGAGGCTCACTGTCGGCTACGTTAATGTTCCTCTGATCCGCGTAATCGCTCGATCAAAACTTCGATCCCTTTGGCACTCGCGCCTCGTTGCGACAGTTTCAATGAAGCTAACCAGCTACACGGTTCTAGAATCGTTTAAAGACTTTTGCAGAACTATCCTCGGAAGGCGAGGAAGAAGAGGGAGAAACACATTATGGAATAATAATCTTTCGGAAGCTGTTCCTTCAGCAGTTAATATTTAAACGCGTTAAAGGGAAGGCTAGCACAGAGCGAACCTCATAATGACATGTGGTTCTCGCAGAAGTGGCTTCTGAATTATGAATAAAGTACCTTAACCTTGCGTGTACGTTCCTCCATGAGGAGTTATTAGATTCGAGATTTATGTTTTATTATGCAAGCGCTCCTTCTTCGTTTCCCAAATGCGTGAGAAATTATTCATACTCCTCTGGCCGATTTATACACCCGCACGGATTTACGATCATTCGCGTATGAGGTAGACTTATTTTAGGTGTCGTCGCGATACGCTCGAGCGAGATTCGACGAAAGGTTTTGTTCCAAATAATAAATTCTACTCCAACGAGAGTCCTTCCGACTCTATACGAGCTCACCCCTCCGTCCGTCCTCCGGCCTCCACCTCTATCCCCCGCCAGTAGGCCGCGCTTCTCTTTCGTACCTTTCGCGGTTGCTCGAGTGCCCTTCTGAAAGTTTCGCCGGAGCGCGACGAGTAGGGCCGGCCAGAGGGAAAGTTAATTTCCCTCAGACATTTTAAAAAGTTTGGAGGGTTCAACGCGCAACCCGGTGCGCTGCCGCTCGACGAAATCAACTATCCGCTGCTTATCCCCGTTGCATGGAAAATTTGTTCGGCCTCCCTCTGGAAATTGTTCCCCGTTAATTGTATTTCCACGAGATCGTATTATACACATTATGCTCCGATTTCTCGGCCGAACAATTTCATTTTCCCCCACGTTTTTTTGTCTTCCTCTCGACTTACCGTGTCGATTGTTTCGCGAAACGTAAAAGAGAGGGGGAGAGCGAGCGGGCAAGAGAGAGAGAGAGAGAGAGAGAGAGAGAGAGAGAGAGCAGTGAGTTTTCACGCACGACGTTTAAATGCCCGTTATAATCGCGCTAAAAGATTTCTCGAAGCATTCGCTATCTTTTTATCTCCAGCAGTAGCAGCAGCAACTTCCTCGACTCCGACCTTCTTCCATTTCTTCCACTTCCTTCTTTCACTCCTCCTCCTCTTCTTCTTCTTCTTTTTCAACTTCTTCTCCCCCTTCTTTTTCTTCCTCGCCCCCTTTTTCCAGAAGGAAGTTTTAATGAGTTGCCGCGCACTGTTTAAAGATTTAAACTTTTTCTTACGGAGGGAAAGTCCGAGATACGGTGAGCGCTTTGTGAGATATTCGAGCCGTATATTTCGGTAATTAATATTTCGCTTTGGTTCACGTTTCTCGCATCGACCACCAGTACCCGGTGGGATTCTTCGGAGTTACGCGATCGTTATGTTTCAGACTTTTCATCACGAGAGAGAGGGAGGAGGGAGGGAGAGAGAAAACGCGGGAAAGTGATTTTAAATTTGTTCTTGCGATTGGATTTAAGTGGACAGTGCTAGCTATGTTCCTTTGAATTTAGAATATATGTACATAGACGCGAAGTTATTAACGTTAGGGAGATCCCACAGGAGCGAATCGGTATTCCACGCGAAAGTGTCTCTTCCTTTACTACGTGGCCCGTGTTCGCCGTAATATACAGGTGTATAGGTAATAACGGAAGACGTCGTGCTTTCGCGGACGACGCGGTGCATACGCTAGCCCTATTAGCATACAATTATCTTTATGCTTCTTTTATGATTCATATTTAGTAGCAGTTTCGCTTCTCTCCCACCTAGACCGAGCCTTTCTCGAGCGTAGAACCGGTCTCGAAGTTTGCAACTTTTACGATCGCGCGCTCGCTTCGAAACTTAACGTCGACGTGCAAGTTCGCCTCTTACCGTGAATCTTCCTACTATCGATACGTTTTCGGTAAACTCTCCTCGTGCCCGAACTCTTCGGAATCTCGTTTTCTTACGAAATCTTTTCTACGCGACACTCCCGTGGGTTCAAACGTCTATTTCGAGTATCGTCTAAGATCTTATGTATTTCGTGTCTAGGATTCATTGAAGGGCGCGCGCGCGCGCTTTATTCCTTCGTTTTCGAAAGGTCATAATAAGGCGAAAAGGCAGAGAATTAGCCGTCCACTTAGAGCCGAAACTCGATTTGGACACGAAACGAACGTTGGGATGATTTACCGACGTTTTAGTCCTTTCGGTATGTACTTTGCTCGCATATATTTTATGGGATTTACGATCTCTTTCGAATTTACGAGCGAACGCCGTTGCGTGATGCTTTTCCGGTAGAATAAGAAGAGGAAGGGAAGGAGAATAAGCGAGAGAGAGAGAGGAGAGGAGAGAAAGAGGGAGAGAGAGAGTGGGAGGGAGGGAGAGTGAAACCAATAAAGCACAATAACGAGAAAGCACGTAACGGCGTATCCTTGCCGTCTCCTCTCTCTTCTCTCTTTTCCTTCTTCTCCTCTCTCTCTTTCTCTTTCTCTATGGATACGATCGTACTCCGAATGACCCGCCATTGCCACCGGCTACGACTGACCATTAGTTTAATTAATGCGCATCCATTTGCACCGGCACGCGAGCGCTCCATTTCCAATTTTTTATTTCGCGCCATTTGAATTTTGTTTTTGACGAAAAAGGGAATCGGCTTTAACGCGCGTGACACGTGTTCTATTATATCCATTAGCCGTGAGCGTAGGCTCGAGGCTAAGCACCCAACACTTTTTTCATTTTAACAAACACATTAGCCTGACCTTACGATCGGCCGGTCTTATTTTTTCTTCTTGGCTAACGAGCCTGCAGAGGCGCGCGTAAATACGTAAAATGGTGCAAAGTGTGGAATAAAAGAGATAGAAAGAGAGAGAGAGAGAGAGAGAGAGAGAGAGAGAGAGAGAGAGAGAGAGAGAGAGAGGAAGAGTAACGAGTATCGAGAACCATGGATACCGAGGTTTAAACGTTATCATACACCCACCGCATTATTACATTTTCCTTTATACTCGTTCGTAGACTGTGCTCGTACCAGACGTGAATTATGTGTATTATCTTGAATAGTTTGTCCTTTGCATAGAGTAAGTTTGATTTTAGCGGTCGAGGACAGTATACGGGCGAATAGCTAATAACGAACGTGCTTGGACTACTAATCGACTTGGCGAGAAGATTTTCTATCGCTGGCGTACGAGCTAAACGAAAGGAGCGAGAGCGAGATAGCGGTAGTGGATGAGTAGAAGCGAGAACGGTTAGACAGCAGATACTTCCGACGGATGCTGTTAAGGAAGATCTAAAAGCGATCGAGTATCAGCTAAGCGAACGGAATCTTCTCTTCTGCAAACATTCGCTGAGATACGGGTCAGCTAGCATCCGCGAAGGAACATACATATATTTCGCTCGAGATACTTTCCATTACGATAGCAATATCAATTTATAAAGATACTGGAAATTTTGCCTCTGCGCGATATCATCGATGTCGGTAAATTTTTACTCGAACGTTCTTTTTATTATATTTTCGATTCCTCCTGGAGACAATGTATCACGAGGGCGGACCGTATGCGGACCGAACGATTCATCATCGGAGAGATTTAATTTAACATCGCGAAAGGTATTCGTCATGCGAGCAAACACGTAGAACGGTTGTTAGATATTCCGAGAGTAGCGCGAGGTGTAAGTACTGTGTTAGTCTTCGGGGTTATGTCGCAGCTAGCGGAGCTAACTAATAGCCTCTTAGCCTTGGCTTAGGGGATCATGCTACAGGCAGCCGCACCCTCCTTTGCTCTCAGACTCGGGCCAAGCCCCCTAACCCGCCGGTGCAATTCCTTAATCCTTGCGAGGCCTGCAAACAGCCGATCTCCTTCTGTTCTCTCGCCGATGGATTAGACCAAGCTATCCACCCGATTTTCATATGTACTTTCCTCCGAGCTTTCTTTTTTCCATTGGATAGGCAACGTTGCGTTTTCCAGCTCCTCCTCATTCACCTACTTCTTCGCGAAGAGAGTAAACTTTAGCTCGAGCAAATGGATTCTTATAAAAAGCGACACAACGGTTCACCTTGTCTTTTTTCTCCCAAGTTTCTTTTCACATCGTCGGTAGAATCGGTTCCCTCCCTATGCCTGTAATTCTACGCAGTGGGTAGGTAGGTAGGCATATCTTTGTGTTACATCCCTGAGGAAGTAAAAACAAGACGAGGGAGCGCGCGAGAGAGAGATGGGGAACAAAGGAACACGCCCACGTGCACTCCACCTATAGAAAATTTGTATGTATCTTCGATCGATACCTAAGCCGAAGGAGCATCGACTCGGTCCATTGGGAATAAGCAGGAGATCTACTCCGGAAGCTTAAATACAGGAAGAGAGAAGACAAGAGCTTACTTTTCACTTCCCCTCCGGATATCAGGCTCGTGCTCCCTCGTTCGGTATGTAAATGCACATCGAAAAGCCATAAATACGGTAAATGGTCAGGGATGTAGTATTCGATCCGTGCGCGCGTGCGCACCTTAAAATATCTCTACATATATACGTGCACGAGAGTTCACGGATCTCGTTATTTTCGCGAGCGATAGTAGACGCGCTCTGAGAGAGGTACGTCGACGGACCGTGGTTTTTCTGAAAAAGCTTGCACGTGGGATCTCGATTGGGCGTGTCGCTGGTTAATTTATTTAGTACCCCAAAGGAGAGACAAGTTCCGGCGCGGCTCTACGACGTCGGTGCCATTGTATCGGCAGGTTTTCACCACTTTGAAATATCACCTCCGTGCCGGTCTGTCCAGTCCTCCACTCCCCTCTAACTCTAACTCTCTCATTCCCCCCCCCTCTCTGTTCTCTCGGGCTTCTACTCCAGCATCGACGCCGTCCCGTGGGTAGGAATTAATTTCACGGGGGAAACAACAACCGAAGCGGGTATGTACGTCTGCGTACGTATACATGCAACGCCACAAGGGCGGTACGTACGTGCCTCGATTATAAATGGTCGCATTGAAACTTTTCGGTGGCGAAATTGACGTATAAATACCTCGGAACTGTGTTCCCTCGTTCCAACCGTAATACACCCCCCTTCACACCACCCCCGTTTTACCCTTTTCGATTCATTGCAATGGCAGTTTTTCTAATTCCCAAAATAATCGCGAAAGTTTCATGCTTAGGACGATGACTATGTAAATTTCCTTTACGTAAACTCGAATGACGATCCACACTCTTCGAACAAGATCGAGCGCATACTCGTCCTCCACCGTGGTCTGATTATGGTAATACTGTACAAACTACGAGTCATGATATCGAGTATTTCACGGTAAAGCATGACAAGAGATGGGTGATATCATGTCGAGACTGCACCGGCGTTGAATACGAAGCGCGGATCACCGCATCTAGCTGCTGACCGAATCCGCTCGAGAGCGGTTTACAGGATAACGGAGCAATAATCCGAGGATGAAGGCGAATCGACCAATATTGCAAAACTTTCGAAGCTACCTCCCGGAACGATACCTTTCCAGCTCGATTGTCCTTCCGAACGAGGCCTGACTCGTGAAAGAGGACTCTTATTTCGATATCGATAGGTTGCCGGTGTACCTATCCAGGATTACGTCGTTACTTGACACTTTGACAGCCGCACATTTTTCCGGCGCGCGTCGCGCATATTTTACTGTCCACCGCCAGCGATATTTATGCAATCGTTCGTAACATAATTAATAACTATTATACGATATAATTATTAGTAAAACAAACTTTTTACTTTATTTTTATTCTATAGCCTTATATTTTTAATAAACTACATATAACTCTTTATTTCAAACATTTGTATTTCTTTTTAATTAATATTTTCATTTGGTATACTTAATCAGTTTTAAAACATTTTTACTAGATGTGGCGGAAAATATAAACGCAAACACGCGAACGGTGGAAGTAACTGTTTTTAAAATAGCAATCAATATGTATTAATATACGAATATTGGATTTGTGGCCTTAAATTATCTTCGTGACGCCGGTCAATGACCGCTGGTTAACGAAATTAGGCATGCTTGACAGCGGCCGTCAATATGTTAAAATACCATTTATTCGCGCATTATTTTTCGACCGGGGAATTTAAAAGAAGCGGAGTAGTAAAAAAAATCGAGCGGAAAGTATGGACTAAACTTTGTTATTGTTATCTACGGTCTTACGCTACACTAGAAAGGCTGAAAGTTATATTTTATGAAATACTAAACATCGGTGCGCGCGAGAAGATTAGTTCCTCGCGTTTTATGTCCTCCTTCTCGCCTTTACTCTCGCGGAGACACGCGGCACGAAAATCGTAATAGGTGTAATCGGTTGTAAAAGGTCGAAGTATCCTTGGAACGTCGTACCTCGATCGACTCGAGACGCTCGTAAAATTCGCTTAATGAACCGCTCAACGCGCAGATAAAGCACCGAGGGTGGGAGAAAGAAAAAGAAGAAGAGGAAGAGAAGGAAGAAGAAGAATAAGAAGAAAGTGCCTTCGGATCAAACTTCGTAACGTCGTCCGAACGGGAGAATAACGTTGGCCCGCATCTTTGTGGTCCTTGGCCGTTGACCATCGCCCATAAAAGGGAGCGAACCCATGAAGGTACGACGAGCGTCGATAAAGGTCGTTAATGCGAATCGTTCGAGGCGGACGATCGGGCTAATAAAAAATCCTTGCTTTTCGGTCAGCGCACAATTTTTTCCCTTGATCTCGCGTGAAATTCGTCATTCTTGGGTGAAAGATAAACGTCACGCGTATTTCTTCCTTTTTTTAAATAAACTTTTTCCTTTTCACAGTTAATATCGTTCGTCTAATGAAATTTCAAGTGCCCCACATAAGAAAGTTCCTATCATAAGTTTGATCGACCGTTCTTGAGCTCGGCTGAACTTATAATCAGATTAGCGATTCTTGCAGCTTCAGCATATGATACGAACAGAGAGAGAGAGAGAGAGAGAGAGAGAGAGAGAGAGAGCTAGAGATAGAGATAGAGATAGATAGATAGATAGAGAGAGAGAGAGAGTATCTTTATGTATCAAACTTGGCGCGGACTATCACCATTTTCGAACGATAGCCTGGCACGACCGTCGACCGTTTTCAAAATACGCTATATGTAACATTAGTGCAGCTCCCTGGTCGTAGTGGTGTCAAGCTGAAGCATCGAAAGTACGACTTGAAATATTAGAATTGCGATGCTACGTCCGCGGCCTGGGTCGTTTCGTGACATAGAATGTTCTTCAAAATTTTCGTTTAGATTATGGATACTGATGGTGCAGGATGGTTGGTAGGTAGAAAGGATACCTACGGCTGCGAAGGAACCATCATGCGGAATATTACGCGGCGTCAAGCTCCTTCTCTCGTAAGGTTGGATGTTAAGAGTACGACATCGAAGGCAAACGCGACTCGGTTGAATTCAACGAACTCTCTTCTCTCTCTCTCTCTCTCCCGATGTCCCGCATATTGCGTGCGAATGTCTCTGCGGGGAAGGAAGAGAGGTAGACCATGGCGACGTGTAATTGCGTATGTAGCACAACGATGCACGGAAATATCCTCACTCGGCCATAAAGGGAGTTGGCAAAGGGCCTCCCTCTATCTCTGTCTCTTTCACTCTCTCTCACTCTCTCTCGCATCTACCTACCGCATTTTCTCCCATTTCGAGGAGCATCTTGTACTACCTCGTAGGCGCCCACGCCAACGCGCGTGCACTTTTCGGAAGGAGTCGCGCGAAACGTGAGCCGAGACACGAAACCGAAAACCGGGAAACGATCTTGTGTTCTACGTGACGTTGGGAAACGTTGACACTTTGCTAACGGATAGCTCGATAAACTTTACGCCGGTTTTCTCATCGACTCTGTATCTCTCTACGGATACTCGATCGAGGAGAAACTCTATTGACTCTGTACATCATAAAATGAAGTTATAAGAGAATTAGGAGAGATCTTGTTAAAGTTTCGAGTTTTACAGGACGACGGTCTTAATCGGCTCGACTGACACGTGCAACGGGGTGTAGAAAAAGGAGACGGATAAATTATGAGCAATCAAGAGCGACGGGAATGTAGTCGTTACTAATTACGGATATCGAAGCAATCAAGAAGAAATCTCCGAGCGATTTCACTGATATTTCGCGTCATCTAACGTAATTACAGATCGTACAGATACACATCATGATGCAGTAAGCTTGCAATCTCGGTAGGATGCTCTTCGTACGTTCTCCAAGTATCTTTACGATTCTCTACACATTGCACCGTATGTACTTTAATTAGCTCCGTTCCTGTGCCTCGTCTCTTCCTGTATCTATCTGTCCGGCTGTCTCTCTTCGTTTCTACCTCTCTCCCACCCTACGACTAGTTGACTAGCGTTCTCCTTCGACCTTCGGAGACTCCTATAATTGTCTCGCGTGTCTACCTTTAAACCTGTTTGCCTTCCAAACGTCAGGGATTTTGTCGTAGTTCTTAAATCGACTGGAGTTTAGTTTGCTTCGAAAGCCCGCGCCGAATGACGTCCCGATGGAAATTACGTCAGAGTAGTCGCGGAAAGTGGGGAGTTATCGGTCTTTTTAAATTTCCGATTAGGATTATTCGTCATCGCCGTTGTACATAGTCGCATCACGTTCCGTTCGTGGAATTTCGATACGACCAAAGACCCATGGTACATACATCCTACGGCGGACACGGCGGGGAACAAAGTTTCGAAATGAATAACGTGAGAACGACGATTATGCATAATGCATCGCATGAAAGCATACATACGTATATTCGCTAGTAGTAAAAGCTTCGCGTTATTTTCTCGTCGTTAAAGACGTCGGTGGCGTTACTTCCACTCTCGCGGTACCTCTGGCGTTAATACTTTTATTGTAAATCAGAAAAAGGTAACTATCGTTTCACCCATTTTGAAAAAACTACCGACGACGTCGCGTCGTTACTTTTTATCATGCTTGAACCAGTGCGGAAGAGCATGAAAACCGTAACAACTATCGTAAAGCGCGAAGCTAGAACCATAGAGGAGGATTACTATGTACTGTAATTACCCACTTTAATCGAGGGACCATGATCGCCATACGTTTCGCAAACGCTATAAGTTCTAACTAACGTATTACGAGAAAATCCTTATTTTATAACAATTAGAATTGACTTTTAGAATCATAAAAAAGTCTCCTAGGATCGTCATCGTCATCGTCATCGTCCAACGATATAAACCCTGAAACGTTTTCCAAGCATGTAAGGAGACCGTGCTGGGGGAAGATCAACGTTTTCGTTATCAACGTGAGCAAAGTCACAGATAAATCGTGTCCACGCTCGAGTGTATCCGCTAGTGTCATCTCGTCTTCGCGGTGAGAAGGATCGTGAACCTACGCTTGGTCAAACTCGGATCGTTCGCGCTCGGTTAATTTCACGACTACGAGAGGATACGTTAATTCGTTAATCGACTAAGGTAAATAGAGAATCGTATCGTTAAACGCGTGTGTAATAGCAATGCGTGTCGTTAATTTCCGATCGATTGCGATAATTGAAGTCAGAGCCGTCCGAACGATTATCGTGGCCGCGCCGGTAAAAGCGGCGCTGGTGTTGGTGCGCGTGCGCTGGAGAAAGAGGGAGAGACGGAGGAAGCGAGTTGAGAAGGAAAGAGAAAATGATGTAGACCGAGCGCGCGGGGGAGGGGGAATAGGGGAGATAAATAAAACACGTCTTTCTCTCTTCGACGTGTTTCGTATCGTCGCTCTTTTTTCTTTTTTTAAACGTTCATACGTTCGTCTCGATAATCCCCACCACTACTTTGCATCATCTTCTTTCACTTTCTCGTCATCTATCTCTCTTTCTCTTTTCATTCTACCACAACATCATCCATTTCTTTCTCTCCCTCTTTCATACACACATACACACAGAGAGCCACGTATAGAAGTACACATACACACATCGAAGCGACATTCTACGCGTACGCGGGCGATCGTCGCGCGGTCGCGTGTGCGAGTTGGCGCGCGCGTGTATATACTCTGTTGTGTGTGACGAGAATTTGTGGTGTTTGTTACACAGTGTCTGCGTCCTTCCAGTGTGTATCAAGGGACGAGGACAACACCAGCGAGGCGAGGGGTTGGAGGATACAATACAAAGAGGCCCGGAACGAAAAGTGAAGTTGGTGCAACGAAGGAAGAGGACGACGTAGACGACGAACATGACCACGGAACACGAAAACGAGAGTAGGGTTAGGTTGAGGAGAACCAAAAGCGTCACTCGCGCCGAGGAGATCCAGAAGGCGGAGCAGATGGTTAGGAGATCCCAGCCGGATAAGCCGTGAGTATCCCGCAGACATTTTCTCTTTCTCTCTCTCTCCCTCTCTCTCTCTCTCTCTCTTATTTCTCTTCTACTAGCTCACTAACGTCGACTTGGAGGAGCAAGATCCAGTTTTCTTACGTGGACTCCGTTCGAGGCTGAATCGTAACGTGTACGTAACGAGAACGCTGCGTGTTGTGTACGACAATGTATCGACGTCGATGATGAACGTAAATGTAACACACTGGCCGTTCGAATGAACTTTTCACACTACGCCGAGAGAGGTGGTGGTAGAGAAAGAGAGAGAGAGAGAGGGAGAGAGAGACAGAGAGAGACAGAGAGAGACAGAGAGAGAGAGAGCGAGGAAGAGAGGTAGACAGCGAGAACAAGCGAGAGTGAGAGTGACCGAGAAAGAGAGAGAGAGAGAAACAAGGAGTAACTTTATTGCGAGAGGACAGGCCACGACGAGAACGCGACGACGCGAAATTTTCAAGAGCCTAGACGGCCGTACCGGCTGTTCAGCCGAGCTGCTACACTGAGAAAGGAGAAAAGTGCGCGTGCGCGACAAGTAGAGAGAGGGCCGCCGAGAGCGGCCGAGGCTAGCGTGGGTTCCCCCTTTCACTCCGTCTCTCTCATTCGTTCAGACAACATCGCTGCTACCGCCACCGCCGCTGCTGCGCGCTGCTGCTACCGTCTCGCTCTGTCGCGTGTCGTAATCGATGCGAAGCTCGGATTTCTCCTAGCCCCTCGTCTCTCTTCTACCATCGCCATACTATCGCTATCGTCGTCGCGTCGTTCTCATCAACCGACAGTGTCACTCCTACCAGCTCGTTTAGCAAGATCGAGAAATGTTCTCCTTGCGACGAACGTCGATGTATCGTCCAGTATGATTTATACTTTTCGTTCTTTTTATCTTTAAACGTTTACATATACACCTAGTCATTTTATGTTTTTATTTGCTGTTAATTTTTAACGTCTCATCGGCAGGTCACTTTCAAGGAATTTTTGATATCGAATTAGCTCAAGTATATGTTTTTATTTGCATTTATCTTATTTGTAGCATTTTTCAGTTACAATTTTCGTCATACTTATGATGATAATAATAATGCTACGTCGAGGTAGAGTGCATCTAACTTGGAAGACGTCCCCTAGTACAATTGTCTATTCTACTGGCAAATTCGTAACTAGTTAGTATTCCAAACTCGTGGCAGACGTACCGAGGTGTTTGACCAGGTGCTGTCTGGACATGGAAGTCCGGGGTTTCGTTGAATTTCGTTCTAGCGGATTCACTGGCAAACAAAATAGCAATTAGAGGGTCCATACTTGTAAACCCGTCCTTGCATATTCTTTCATGCGCTATTAACTACGAAACGTCGTTTTTTTTAATTTTGTTTACCTTTTTACCAGCGGACCTTGTAAATTCGAACTTTGAAGCTAGTCTTGAGATTTCAGTTAGGCTCGGCGATAAAATATTTCGGGTATTATCTACGAAGATAAATATAGGAGGGCCTCCTTGATACGACCGACGCGACGTAGGAAACGTGCAGCTCGTCGATCGTTTAGAAACGAGCTCGTGGGAGTAAAAAGGCACCTATTACGTATGTTAACAAATTAACACATAGTTTTTTGTCATACTTACGCCACGTAGCGCTTACGTTTTATGCTTCTTCAGAAATGTCATAAGATTTGTCCTTGAACCGTCGTTAAAAAATGCTAATGCATTAGGAGTTATGTCTTTTAAATGATCTTTATTATCAAACAAGATTCTTATCTAGCTATATAATACGATACCTTACTTTCTATTTAAATATCTAACGTCTAAGTCTACGATCCCAAAAATCAGAAAAATTCATAGAACGTTCGTTTATTATTCATCAAGTTCATAGAGCGTGCTTGATAGTAAGACAATCGTAAATATTGATTAGTTCAACGTCAAACATTCCATTTCATCATCGTAACGGAATACGTTTGGAAGCAGTTCCTGTATTAATTAATTACACATCAAACACTCCGGAATCATCCTAACTAGAGTAACACGCGACTAGGAGGTTTCGATAAAGATAATCAAAATGAATTGTTAACACACCGAACTAAGAGATGCGAAGGAATTTGAGAACTGAAGGAAAACGTTAAGCTTAGTGAAATTTATTTATAGGAAAATACGTAGGTAGGATCCGTCTACCGACTGTATTTTTTCTGGCGTATTTAATGGACAATCGGATCATGTTTAATGCATTTTCATTAGTTAATTGATAAAATTTAATATTGTATGTCGTTTTACAAAGAAGCTTTATCGACGTAGGTATCTAGCTGCTCGGATAGTGATGATCAATGGTCCGATTGAAAATGAAATATGAATCTAAAATATAAATCTGAACTAAAGATTTAAAACTAACGATATCTCGTGCAGTAGGACATATTCCTACAAACGTATGTAGAATAGAAGGTCAAGGTTAAGGGCAACGAACTTTCGATCGCTCGAGCGTGCGAGTAATTAAATGCGACGGTGCACTTAATTGGTTCGATGACCTCACCGTGTAAATCTTCACCTCTACCTCCGCGTTCCCTGGCAGCATTAGAGTACCCTTCTCTCGACTTCTAAAACTGCTGACGAGTTCTGAACCGCGCGACCACTTTCGTTTGCGTGTCGTTAATTAAAATGTTAATTCGAGTGACGCAGCAGAAGCCCGTTCCTCGCGTCGTTAGCTCGACTTTCGGGCATATTTTCCAAATATTTGAACGTCTTTGATTTTCCCTCGAAAGAGAACTCGCAGCACGACGACGACGACGACGACATCGATCGTTAATCGACGTTTTTTTAAGAGCTGCCACGATCGCGTGGTTTAATAATTAGCTATGTAAATTTATTAACGCAGATACTCGACTCATCTTCGGAGAGCTCTTTTTGCAAGCCTCACCGTATATTATGCGGAACGAAGTATCAGGAAACGATGATCGGTGAGCGTGATGTATTCATCTTCTCGCTGAATATGCGAATTTTCATAATTGGAAGAGTTAATTAAAGAACACTATTGTTACAGAAGCTCCGACGATGTACCGATACCGAAAATAATAGCGACTGTACGCGTGAATCGGGACACGATGGTGTAAGATAAGAATGACGATTCCCAAAGGCCCTTGGAATGTTTTATTAATATAATAGTAGAGTGTACATTCAGAAAAGGCAATATCAAAGTCCGTTATCGAGTGCGCACGATAACGGATTAACGAGAGATAATTAGCTCGCGGTAGTGGCCACAGGAAGATCAAAGGTTTCCATTTACATCACACGTTTCGATAGGTAATCTCAACATTTTTACAGATAAACGACCGGCCTGTTTACACGTAGTTCGTATCAACGACAATAGTTCACTCACTCGTTATTTTTCTACTTCATTTATTATCTATGATTGGCATATGACAAGCAGAGCTAGCCAGTTAGGAAAGATGTTCTTCTCTCGGACGCTTCTCATGATTCAACGATAGCGATTGACGTTCACTCTATTTTCCAATGTTAAACGATAATTGGCGTATAGTTGCGAAGCCCGTTTGGCTTCTACTATAGTGTTTCTCTCGTTTCGAGCTATATTATTGGCAAAACCGGGGCTCTTTTGCTTTATTACAGAAATGTAGAGAAAGAGAGAGAGAGAGAGAGAGAGAGAGAGAGAGAGAGAGAGCGAGAGAAACTCAAGCGAGGAGAAGAAACGGTAAAATCTCGTTCCCTCTGACATGGCATAATGACCTGCAAACAAGAGATTCTTGCTCTCCGGAATGGTAGGTACATCTTTCTATCTGCAGATCCACCCTCCTTTTTTCCTCGTCTCCCCCTTTCCACCTGTCTTCTCATCTTCGCACCCCCTAGACTTTCTTACTCTCGTGGATCGCCCTTTTGTACGACGGGATCACGGACGGCGAGAAGAGGAGTGGGGAGAGAGGTAGAGAGAGAAAGAGAAACGTAGGACCAGTGGACTATCTTTCTCCGTCTCTTAAGCAAACGAACATTACATTTACTCGTGCTATGTTTGTCGAGCACTCCTTGTTTTCGCCAACTTTGCAATTAGATGCGAGCTTTCGCAAAGGGTACGACTACGACTACGATGACGACGGCGACGACTCGTTTACTTACGTTTGAGTAACAGAAGGAAGGGAAGAGGAAGCGGCTCGTTCATGGCGATTCATCGATTTTCCGGCGGATTCGTAAATTCATTTCAAACTTCTCGATTACTCGAAAGTAATTCCTTTCCGTATCACTTTCAGATACTCCGTCATATTTACTTCGCTTCGCTTAGGCAGCTTCCCGTTCTCATCATCCGATCCGACTTTCGCGTGAAAATATTAATCGCTATCTACGCGTACAGGACGATGTGTATGACGTACTACGTAGATTACGTACGTGCTTGTGTTTCATTGACATTGTTGCTTGGCGATATATCGGCGAGATCGTTAATTTCCAATTAATTTTAATTGCTCGATTTCCATGCGAAAGCTGCCCGGTGGAATTTTCATTAAGCGATTAGCACGGCGTGCCCGATGTAATTAGCTCTCGAGTCGAGCTTTCTTTTTTCACGCCGAATTACCGACTGCAGGGGTTCGCGCGCACGCGAAAACTCGTCGACCGATCAACGGCGAAATCACGTAATCTCGTTCGTCCCTGCGTACGTTCTCGTTCTCTTTTCGTCGATGACCACTGCTGTTAATGATATTCGACAAAGCTCGCACTCTGCGGCTAGACGATCATTGGAAATCTATAGAGTTGGAGAACGCGCATACCGCGGTTATAATCTCGGCCATTTCTCTCCTCTTTCCTCATGCTCCCTCGTTCTTTCGCTTTCCCGAGCATTTTTTTCCCTTCTCTCCTCAATTTAATGATTATCGTGTACCTACCAAGTCCTGAATTCCCTTTTTCTTTTTCGAGCATCCCGTAATAGCCCACATTCGTAACATGTATCTACCTATGCATTTATATACTATGTATATTTCTATTGCTTTCCTAGAACCTACTGTTTCTCGATTCATCTCCGTCCGATGTTCGCAGGGCCGATCCATATTGCGCCAATATTTCAGAGACGAGCGAGCTCGTTGAAGTGCAACTCCGGTGGATATTCAAATCGGTAGCTAATAACTCCGGACGATGTTTTATGCGGAAGAGGATGGTTGGCTGTATGCGCGTTGCTGGAAGAAAGAGCAGAGAAGTATCACGAACGAGATCCTCTACTCTCCATCTCTCTCTCTCTCTCTCTCTCTCTCTCTCTCTCTCTTCTGTTCTCGTTCGTCGAATGTAAATAATCGTTCGTGTTCATCTGTACCGTGATATTGGACGACGGTCGAGAGGAGCAGCAAGATTTTCTTCCATGGTTTTAATTTGCTTCTCACCAGCATCGTTGGTTAGAGTATCACCGGGGCTCGGTAGCATGTTCGAAGTTTCAGCACAAAAGCGTCCCTTTCGTTGCCACTGGGAACGAAGAGGAACACCATTATCGCCACCCTTCGTGTTCGTCGTCGTCGTCGTCACGTGGCATCGATATCCATTCCAATATCAGCGCTACCTTTCGAGCGTCCTGGCACCTTCCAGTAACGTCGAGCAAGAGAGAAGAGTAGCGAGAAGCTGTCTCCACAAAAAACACTTAATAAAGCGCGGATCCACCCCTTGTCAGCGGAAGCCTGATGGTTGGAAATTTTTTTCCATCCCCGTCGTCCGACGACGGTTACGACGACGACGGCGACGACGACGACGACGACGCTGACGCTTCGTCGCGCGCATTTTTGCGTATCTCGAGAATAGGAGAGAAAGGGGGAAGAGAACTCTCTCTCTCTCTCTCTCTTTCTCTGTCAACGCTTCTCCACGGTCTCCTTCGTTCATCCCACGACGCTTTTTGCATTTCGTCGAGTTCGGCAAAAACTTTTTAATCTCTTGCGCGCTCGCGCACGCGAGAGTCGGGAGCGTCACCACTGCTCGCGCACCAGCCGTCCTCGTAGCGAGGCTTTCGCCTTCGAAACGGATGAGGATTAACGGTATTGTGCTGTCAATCCTCTCGTTTTTTTATTTCATCTCTGTCGCTCTGCTTCAATTTCCTTCCCTTCTCCCATTTTCTCCTCGTCTCTCATCACGCGCTACTTTCCCTCGTTTCTCGATCTTTTCTTTGCCAAGATTATAGTACCGGTGTCGACGCTCGCGAGAGCGAAATCAGGCGGAAGAACAATAGTGGTCGATTACGGCAGCGGAAGTGGGCGAACTAGAGGAGCAGCTTGGATTTCGTCCGCTTTTTTAAAAAAAAGTGCGGTCCTTGCGAAAGAAAGAAAGAGAGAGAGAGAGAGAGACAGTACCAATGTCGTTGTCCCTTTCAACCGCGATCGGATCGTTGAAAACGTATTGAAAAGTGATTGCAGCTAAAAATCTCTCGTAAGCTGCTTATCACGTTCTGATAATGGCTCCTGTCTAACCCCTTTCTCTATCTCGAAGTAGACACACGTATATTCGTAGCTTCGTTTTCTTCCGATATAGACTCTCGGTTTTATTGTATAGTTTGTTTTTTAAATTATTGGATAATTTCACGGTAGGGAAGGATGGGAGGCTTTTGATCTATGCTCGAAATGAAAATGCAGTTCTTGCCAAATATATATATATACACACACACACACACACACACATCGGTGCATGTACATGTATACATATAGAAGGAGATTCGCATGGGAGAGAGAGACAATTCGCATTTTAATTTAAATCCTCGTATTACGCTCCGGCGAAGTATTCCCGTACATATATATCCCCCCTGATCCATAGGGGCTGGAGGGCGTTCTCGCGAATGAACTTTCCTTCCATAAATAATTCTCGTTTCATAAACTTCGGCAAAGACCCTCGCATTCGAAGAGTTCTCTCTCTGTAATAACGCTCGGTAGTATGTATCTAGTATATCACAATAATATCAACACTTCCAATTACATCCTCGACTTCCGGCCCGACGAAGTCAAGGAGCGGGAAATTTATGGCCACCGCGATAGGAGAAGACGCGGCAGGTTTTCCAGTATTGTTCGAGGCGGGGCGAGGGGTGGTGGGAGATGAAAAAAATAGAAAAGAAAAAAGAGAAGTTGAAATACGTAGATGATATTCGCGATACTCGTTGCGACTCGTACGAGAAACTTTAAATTAACTTCTTTGACGTTTCCGCGGATTTTTTGCCTACCTACGTGTTTTCTCTTTTCCCCTTGGAGAAAGACGACACGGAAAATTTCTGCGAATCTGATTGAGCGTACGTGCGAAAAACGGAAGACGTTTCGCGTGAAACGCGGGAGAGTGAAACGACGAAACGAAGCGAGAGGGTTGATCGATCGAGATAAGGGGAGAGGAAGAGAGGGAATCTTGTAGAAATACTAAACGAACTAGATAATCGATCTCTCGAAGTCTTGGGAAAAAGTTGAAAAAGCCGGAGAAAGTGCCGGATCGTCTGCTACAAGCTCTTCGCTACAAGGTGAATATAAACGGGACGATGAAGGAACGAACGAATAATAATGAACGAAGAGATCTGTTTAAAGCGCCGTTTAATTTTCCTTCGTGAATCATTTGGGGTATTCTTTCGCTGTCGGCTACGTCTTTTGCCATCGCTATTCGGTCTTCATTCTATTTCCGTTGATTCGGAGATAAGAGAAGGAAGGAGGAGAACGAGGAGGAGGAGAGGAGATTCCCTCATTACATGGGTAATATATGTATATCCATCAAACGTTTAAATATTCAGGAAGCTTCCGGTGTCAGGAAGATTCGCGAGGTAGATACGAGCGAATCCTGCTGGCTTGCTCGTTCTTCCTCCTTTCTTCCATTTCGTTTTACCCGATCTACACAAGCCTCTTTTCTTATTCTCTCTCTCTCTCTCCTCCTTTCTATCTTTCTGTTTTTTCCTTCATCTTGTCTATCCTTGTATGTTCAACGACTCCTCTCTCTCCTCACCCTCGTATCTTTCTTGAGAGAGAGAGAGAG
>JAIFRP010000021.1:5558515-5591073 GCA_032403825.1 Odynerus spinipes | reverse complement strand
GAGAGAGAGAGAGAACGAGAGCCGACGGAGAAACACGAGTGGTACTTCCTTTTGTGAGGGCAGCCTCGACCTGCCCCTCAGACCGATCCGGAAACAAAAGATTTGGCACCTTTATCTTTTACGAGGGGTTGCTGCTGCCACTACTACTGCTGCCACTACTACTGCTGCTTCTGCTTTAGCTGTAACGGGTGCCACCGAAGTAAACGATTGTTAAGCCAGGAGAAAGAGAAACAGAATCGTCTCGAGTTCCAAAATGGCCATTTCGCCGAGCCATTTGCTTCGGGGAATTCGCCAGTGACGAGCAGCAGACTGCCGTCTGGCATCTTTTCAATCTCTCGATGCTAATGGAGATACGAGCTCGCTGTAGCAGCCGACGTACGAACGTACCAACGAGACACGCTCGAATTTCCCTTATCTTCCAGGGTTCTCGCGAACGTCGAAAACGCGCGAGCGCCGTACGGTTCTTCTCGCTTATGAAAATAAGCGAACGGTAATCGATAACGCGCCGCGTTTGTTCCCTAACAATAACATTTTCTTTTGGCGAACCTCGAGAATCGATTTTGTACGACAATTGCAAAAAGCACGAGAGTGATATCGCGCGGCTGCTGTCGTATTTTTTTTTAAACACCCGTTGGATGATAAAACATCGCGAAAAAGCCGA
The DNA here is from genome assembly GCA_032403825.1 of Odynerus spinipes. Classification (NCBI taxonomy): domain Eukaryota; kingdom Metazoa; phylum Arthropoda; class Insecta; order Hymenoptera; family Vespidae; genus Odynerus; species Odynerus spinipes. Next base: position 5,590,412 of record JAIFRP010000021.1, on the reverse strand, counting down.
GGGCAAAACGAATAGTAATGCAATCCCGTAGTATGCTTTCATAATTATATAAAAACATTGTTCGTCGTCGTGTTCCCTCTGCATCACGGTAGAAAAACGCAATTCGTTCTTTATTTCGTTTCGCGCGATCCATTCACATCGTTCTATCGTATTCCAAAGCGAAAAAGGGAGAGAGACGAAGATAGGTAGGGTGATAGAGGGAGAGGAGAAGGGAGAGGGAGGGAATTTTTTTCTCGTCACTTTCATCGACGATAAAGGCTCGCTACGAAAAACGGCGATAGTGACGTTTTCGAATCGGCGATCACGTCGACAAGAGTTTTTACGATATGCCATAATCTGTTGGGAACAATGTGACTGCCGTTAGAAATTACTTGAACCACGCGGCCGGATTTTTGTTCGTTTCTCTATCTCTCTTTTTTTCTCTCTCCTGTTGTTGTACGCCTATATCACGTCGGTATCGATTTTGTAGCGCCGAAGAACGGGAACGCGGCAAAGAGCGCGTTCTCGTCGGCAGTGTTATCGGTAAATCAAATAATCGATTTTCATCGTGGTCGATACCTTTTTTTCCATCAGCCAAAAGCTCTCGTTCCGTTATTTCAGTACAGTAGACAAATTCGAAAAGAAAGAACGCGCTAATATTCGCGAGATATCGTGCAGACACGTCGAGGTGTCGGGAGTAGTTCCCTTTGAAAACTCTGTCTCTCGTCCCTTCCTCTTCGTCCACGCGAAGTTTCGTCTTGAAAAGTTTTTTCCCCCTTGGTCCGCGCTCGTAATGCGTTTCCACGTAAAAAGCCGTCCATGGAAGTTGCTCCAGCGGAGTAAGAAGAGAAGGAGGAAGGACAGTGGCGACAAGAAAGCGGAGCGGCCGTCCGGAAGAAACGCGCGGTATGTTTCAGCTTTGAGGAGCAAACAGTGGACGACTTAGTTGGATCTTCTTGCGTCGTCCGTTCATCGTCGTAGTCGTCGTGGTTCGTCTTAAAGGTAGACCGCATAGTGATGTCTTTAACTAAGGGTTCAACTTACTGCTCCCGCTAGGCGTTGCTTCTGTTTCTCTTCATTTCGAGTCAAGCCTGGCGAGAAATCTGGACGAAAGGAAGAAGAAGCGTTCTTGGAAACCGAGCTCCTCTCCGCTTTGTTCGCTTCTTTTATTCTTTTATTTTCCAAGTCTTACTTTTCAAAGAGAAGCGATCCTGGCATGTGTACAAAACTTACTCGACCCCCTTTGGTTTTCTTCGAACCATTTCCCTGAAAATAATTAACGCGTTTGGAAGACAGTCACGATGTTATCAACGGTATCGCTTCTTCCTCGTGTCTAGGTGGAACTTCCTAATGCGAGTTTTGACGTTGCATCACCAAACGAAGTCGGGTTATGTCGTAAGCGCACATAATACAGGTGTTCGAGATAATGAAGAAGCTTAAACTTCCCTCTCGGAGCGATCAGCCATCCTGGCTGGTCCGCAAGAAACGCAATTACGTATGTAACGCATCTGCCACTTTTTATCGTTTTTAGTCCGTACAAAGGAGTTCACGTAACAAGCGACCTTTAACTACGTTGCTTCATACATTACCTACTCCGTACTCATGTGATAACCTCATTCCCGTCGATTTAATAATACCTTGCTTTGAATAAGTGTTTTTGAATACCCTACCTCCTTTTTTGAAATTACGCCGAGAGATTCCATAGGAAAAATCATAAGGAAGTAAGAACGAAAGAGTGTTCAACTCTTCGAGGAAGAAAGGTCGTAATATTTCATAGGAATTTCGAATTCCGAGGTTGGAATTTTCGCAAAGGAAAGTCTCGTTCATCCCTAGTTCCTACGTAGGATAGGAAGTTGTCCGTTGACGCATCCGCATTCTGTCACATAACGCGACCCGATATCAGAAGTGCGAGATGGCTCTTCGTGCCGGAGTATACCACTGTGCCGCTTCTATTGTGGCTCTATTAATTACCGCGATCTGCCATAAATTCTGAATAATAGTCACGGCACGGTACAGTCGTGAGAGAGAAAGATAGAGATAGGGTTAGATAGATAGACAGAGAGAGAGAGAGGGGGGGGACTCGGAAGGCGTACGGTTGAAGGACTGCGAAGGTGTTTGGGCGATGTCGTTGAATAGACGCTTCCACCGGTGCCGTTGGAAGGAGCTATCGTGGATAATTACGAGACAGAGATGGAGCGCGCGCTAGATTCTCCACCGCGGTAGGTAGGTACGTATTTCCAGTCGGCAGAGAGACGACTTATTGTTAGCTATATCTGGTATACGAAATTCACGCTCGAAAGTGAGAAACGACGAGATCGAGGACGGATTAAAATGAAGTATACGAGAGAGAGAGAGAGAGAGAGAGAGAGAGAGAGAGAGAGAGAGAGAGAGAGAGAGAGAAATAGAGACTATACTTAACGTTGTAGATATTTAGATAGCAACGTGTGTCGCTTCAAAGCATGCAATTCTCCAAGCACTCTTTTTCTACCCTGATTTTCTCGAAGGAGTTGGAAGAAACTCCTCCACCTCCTCTCGACTAAGATCTTCCGCGTTCGCACGAATACTCCAGCCAAGGGGATTCTGACGCGGTTAGTGGCTTAGAAGCCCTTCCAAGGTCGTTTACGATCGTATCGCCTTACGCGCCGGTCGTAAGGCAGGCAGGCTGCTACCTGAAGGTCTACGTGGGATTACTTCGCACGTTGACACTAACGAAGAAGCCTAATCAAGAAAGTTAATGCAAACGAGGAGCTCAGCTCCGGTTGTTGGATACGTCGCGATGGAACGAGTCGTTCGAAGCATGGCGTGTCGTCCGCCATTTTCTTCTTCTTCTTCTTCGACCTCCTCTTTACTGTCTTTAAAAGCGTTATTCCTCGTTACTCCTCGTTACTCACCGAATGTCGCGCGTCTGTAATTCGCGCTGTGGCTTTCGCAGCAATTTCAGAAATTACAAACCTCTTCCGTTTATTGTTGTTTCTGTACTTTCCGAGTGCTACACCCTGGCCAAAGTTTTCGACATCATCCCTCTCCCGTGTGAACGTGAGCATGAGCGCACGCGCGCGCGAGAGCGAGCGAACGAGCTTACTCGCGAGTCGAGTTAATTAACAACTTCATTTGGATGGAGCCACTCGGGCGGTGGTGCTCGGTAAAAAAGGAGCTAGCATTTTTACGTCAAGTATGTTTGGAGCCCGCATACGCTTTGCTCGCCTTCGCTTCCAAAGGCCTTGCCTAGCTAGAAAGGGTGAAGCTTTTTCATTGAATCCGCGCACGGTAGTAGACGGCTCGCGTTAGTGCCGTTATTTTTGAACGTTGACAACTTCGTCTGTGCGCGGAATGAGATAGAAAGAATTTTCTTCTTATCCTTGGCCTGGTGTATTTTCGTGTTACTATGATAGAGAGACTATTAGCTACATTATGAGGTTTTTGTGAGCTTCGATCCTCGTAAGGAACGGTTTGGCGCGTTTTTGCAAAGTAGTCTTCCTTTTTTCCCGTTTTCTTTCTCCTTTTCAGGATTTTTCAAAGAAAAAGAACGAAAAAGCTGAGTTCGGTTAGTCTCGAAGGGTGAAAAATAATGCCGACGCGAGAGCGTAGGGTGCGAATTATCGTGGCCGAAAACAAAGGAGAACTTTTTTGAAGGACAGGAGAAACCGTGGCTTTATCTTGTATCGTATTATCTCGCTTAATAGCTCTTCCTAGAGAGAGAATATCTCACGCGAGGGTGGAACGAGAACCCTCTTGGATGGTTTTACGCGTGGCGGAAAAAACGCTTCTGAAAAAGTTCCTACAACGTGCGCGCGTTCTCCTCCTTGTGCCCTACCGTTTTTGCCAGTACGAAAAGGGTTGACGTCGAGTTGCACTCCGTCGTGGAAGCCGATTACCCGAGCTCGCGCGCTTGTATTATCCATGCAAGGATCTCTAAGGCGAACGGGGAGCGAGCGAGCGAGCGAGAGAGAGAGAGAGACGATTTTACGTTACTACGCGACATTCAAATTTCATATTACGAGGGAACGTCTCGAGACGACGAGTCGCGTCGAGCGGTTTTCTAGCAAAAAACGAAATAAATAAAATACGACTTGTTCTGGTAAAAATGTTCCCTCGGGTAGACAATGCGTGAACGCTCCAGTTTAATCTCTCTCCTTCCCTCTCTCTCCTCCCCTCTTCCGCCCCTGTTCGGTGCTTTCTTTCCTTTGGTTAATTTTTCATTGAAAATTAGTTTAGATTCGTGCGAGAAGCGTTCCATGAAGATCTTTTCGAGGGAATCTAATTTTAGAGAGTAGTATCCCGCGAGTGCGGTACAATCTTGATAAGGACAACGTCCGTATCAAAAGCGGAGGTACATTATGAAGATTTAAAGAGTAACGAATATAGCCCCGGTGAATGCTCATTTTATTGTAATAAATGGAGGAAGCCGGGGTAGAAGCGCGGCGCGGGTTTGAAGGAAATTCAACGTTTATTCGCGAATCTCCGAAAGGAGGAGGCGGACACTAGCCCCGTATAATATAAAAGAGCCTTTATTGTTACCGTTCTTGCTCTTACGGCGTTCTCTATAGCACATTTCTTTCTTCATATTGCGCGCAACGGCGACTATTTTAAATTCACCGAGCCAAAACGAGGATTTTCTCTCTTAACCGCCTTCCCCTCTCTTTTCTGTTTCCAGATGTCATCGGCCGAGAGACAGTCTCTTCTCGTGGAGCTCAGGCTTCGACAACTTCACGGGATTCGTCAACTGGGGCTTCCTGCTGCTGGGCATCGGTGGAATTCGTCTGCTTCTCGAAAATTTCATAAAGTTAGTATACCTTACATATATATCCCGGATCGCCGATAAAATCGCGATCTTTATCGGGCCGCCGCTTTCGCGCGTAAATATCGCACGAGCTCGGATTTTGCGGGATTCTATAGTACGCGCGAACCTTCGCTATATATAACCCGCGAATAGCCGTAATAGAGATGGCAAGGATTACGACCCGAGGATATTCTTTATCGGGAGAAAAAGGGAGCGAGTAAAGGACGAAGGGACGCGTCTCATCGGCGACCACTCGATCGTTCGATCACCAAGAAAAAGTCGATAGGTAGGGCTTCGAAATGTGGGTGAAACGGTAAAGCCAGCGGGCCTAATAATACGAAAAAAGCGGCAGCTGTGACGGCCGATAGGATCGTCAACGAATTGTTACAGGCGCTCCGACGATCGGTAAAAAGAAAAGGGAACTCGATACGCTCGTAGATTTCGAAAGGGCGAGGAAGGACTACTTTCCTCTGTCAAGAATTTGATGGATGCGATTTAGATGAGACTCGGATCGATGTGTCACCGTAATTACTAACAACTTGGCCGGGATCGAGTAATCGAGGAGAAAAATCCTGGTGTGTTTTTTTCGAATCGACTACGACGTCGACTACGACGACGACGGAGAAAGACGCGGTCGTTAATTTTAAGAAACAAGAAACGAACTCGCGTAAGAAGACTCTCGCGATTCGAAGCTAGAACGAGGAAATTGTAATCGTGTAAAAAATTAATTTACGACCGTAGGGAGAAAGGGAAAGCAAGTGGACGTTTGTGTCCTTGAAGAAAATTAGAGGGAGTCTTTGTGATACGTGCGAGACACTTCTCTCTCTCTCTCTCTCTCTCTCTCTCTCTCGTTCTTAGCAGATGAAGGAACAAGAGAAAAAGAGTGAAAAGATTTTGGTAGACGAGAGAAGGTGAGCGTCGCAGCCTCTTCTTCTTTCTTATTCCACTTCTTGTTCTTCTTCAAGGTTGGAGGGGAGTGGGTTAGGGTCTTAGGTGTTAGCGCCGGCCCATGAATAATTTCAACGAGATTTTTATCGCCGTTGTAAACTTTCTCGGGCCTGCGTTCTCGCCGGCCACCGTGGGCGCGTAACAGAAATTTATCACGCTCGTTAAGCGCGGAAAAACTTTGGAAGGAACTTTTGCGACGTAATTGCTCGGCCAGCATCGCTCTCTCGAGCCACCTCGCGCCACATTCTCCTCTGTTGCTCTCGCTTGCTTGTTCGCTTGCTTACTCGCTCGCTTGCGAGAATCTAACGCGAGAATTTAACGCGGGAAGAGATGCGATACTTTTGTCTTATTTTTTACCGTTCTATCCAAGATGCGTTATATTTAAGCATTTGCATTAAAAAGGAAACATCTATCATCCATAAACTTACGTATACGTAGAATCTTAAGTATGTATAAATTGAGAGAAGAAACGCGACCAAATGGAGAGCTAGAAACGGAGGGAGAGAGTGTGGTGCGATCCCCGCGTGATCGAGATTAATCGAGGTAGGGATGTCTTGTATGCGAGACGAGAGGAGAAAAAGGACGAGAAGGAGAGAAATAGAGAAAAGAAAGAGAGAGAAAGAGGTGGCCTAAGAAGAAAAAGAAGAAGAAGAAGAAGGTAGGAAAGAAAGTGCGGGAGGACACCTCTTTCAGAGATGAAAAAAGGTAAAACGAGGGCTCAATTAATCGAGCTACCGTGGAAAAGAATCTCGTACCATCGATAAAAGTCCAACGACGAGAAGGAGGACGGAGTGGGAAAAGGGTATCGAGGCTTCTCTCTTCTCGTCTTCTCCTCCTCTTCCTCCTTCTCTTGGTACTTTCTCGTCTCTCGCCTCTTTTGCCACGACGTTCTTCGCGAAACTTTGTGAAAGGTGGTTCGCGATGTAGTCATAATTTATGCACTTAAAATCCCGTGGTGCGCGACGTCGCACGATTTTTAATGAATCGTCCCGTCGCTTCGATTCGTCGACTCGTTTGATGGAAAGATGAAAAAGAACGACGTTTATATTTCTTTCTTTCTTTCTTTCTTCGCGTCTCCGTCATTCTCATCTTTAGCGCGAACTAGTTAAGAGTCCGGAAGGATTTTCGAAACAGTGTAACTCGCTTTATCCTTAATTGAAACTATTGAAGAAGACGAGGAGTTTAAATTGGCGGACGTAGGTAGGAACGACGCAAGATAGAATCTCGCTTCGAAGATTTGTTAACCCAGTAATTAAAATTCGCGTAATAATTAGTTTCGCGCGCTGGTTTTATCAAGGGGACCGGTGTAATCTAAACTTTGACGGTTAGCGTTGATCCAGCGTTCCTTGGCGTCCTAAAAGTATCCCGTGAAATCTTATTAACCGTAGAAACTTCGAAACCTTAGTCAGCATGTAAAAGAATGACGAGGTAAAAAATTCTCCCACTTCGATTACATGATGCTTACGGAATAAATGGAATTTTAAACGTGACTCGATCGAATCCGATCCTGCAGCAGTGGTAGCAGCAGCAGCAGCAGCAGCAGCGGCGGCAGCGTCGAGAGTATTTCGCATCTCGTCGATCCGTGGCATTTTTATTTTTGACTGCAATTTTTTCAAGAATTCGTCGACATGTCGTGAAATAAAAATCGTCCACCGTTGATCCGGATTACACGACCCGCGGCTGGGTATTCTCGGGAACTTTACCATTTCTGAGGTATTAATGAACGAGAAATGGCATTTACGTTTTTAGCATTTTAAGATTTTCCAAAAAAAGATTCCTTTCGAAAGGCGAATACAACAAGCATCCTGAACCCATGCAATTTCTCTCTCCTCTTCTTCGGGCCTTTTGAAACCATAGACGAGAGCTCGTGCATTACAATCAACGATTCTTCTCTCGTGTAAACAAGCGCCTCGAGTTCGAGTCGAATGTACACGATGAACGTACGTTTGTTCTTTCTCTCGTGCTACGACATCGTGGACAACGGGCACTTGGTTTAATCGACCACAGCATTTTGCTTGGAACACGAAGTTTGCTTGTCCGAATGTATTTTGAATTACGCGGCGTCTCGACTCGGTAAGCGAGTTTATGCGGCTCCGTTTGAGCGAGAGAAACATCGTATCCCTTTAATATAGCCTTTACGCCGAGTCAAAGGCGTAATTTATTGTAAGCGAATCTAACTACGGGCGTCTATCTACTTTTACATAGAAATACTCGATATCGAGGAGATAACTTTCACGATCTGGCTCCGTGGGCTTTACCTTCTCTTTCTTTCCCTTCAGCTACTTCTTTTTCCCTTTCTCATATCTACTCTCTTTCTTTCAAGCTACTCTCCTTCGCTCGCGAAGCTCGTTCTTCCGTCGGTCGACGTGAAATTGGGGATTTTATCGTGACGCTGTATTAACGAAGTTCGGTCGGCGAAGAACGAGCGTGGATTTAACGGGGCTGCCAGGATCAAGACTGCTATTCACGGCGGATAAGAAATTTAATATCGTTTCTGTTCACGCTTCAAAGCGAAAACTTTCGATAAGCGCGATATCTCTACTGTTTTCGAGTACTCCGGGAATGTTTTGTAAGTAGGTATCGTCGAGAACGAGGAGTAGGTATAATAAGCTAATAACGAACGATTGGATGAGGGAGAGAGAGAGGAATCGCGCGTTGCTATCGCGTGATTCTTTTGTCAAACCAGAGAAATCGCTATTTGAATAACAAGAAAATAATTAAATATCGTAAAATATCTATATCTCGAAGTTTATAATGTTTGACTGAAAATGATCAAGTAGGTTCATTGATCATATGATGGAGGAATTAAATTTATGATATTTAGGCAGTCTTGTCGAACAAACGCATTATCGAATAATGAAATGACCGCGCCATCGGCAGGACTCCGATTATTCGACTTGATCGATATTAAAACCGATCCATGAAAACGGAGTTCAACGGACAATCAATCACGGACGTCCGATTGACAAATAAGTAAACGCGAATAATATGAGTCATATTGATTGACGCCTCGCAAATCCCGTTGAGTACAATGGAATCATTGACTTTCGTAAGCGGCGAATTTCTACTGTATTTTTCATACGTCGACGGTCGGTGATCGAGAATTTGAATAATTTAACACCGTATAATAACGTCTCATTTAAATGATTCTTCATACGGTCGATGCGGCAATTGATTTTAACGAGCGTACGCGCGTGAGCTTTTGTCGAGGTATTTTTCGAGAGCAGGTCGCGTAGGTATATTTTCAACGAGATCAGACTGACGAGACGATTACGGAACAGCTCAAAGCGATTTTCTCGCTATAAGATAGAAAGTCGATAATCGAGTTTTATTACCTTCCTCTCCCGGACAAGATCATTTCTTTGCCGACACGCTAAACGATTAATTATAAGGATCGATATTTTTTTTTTTGGACAAGCTCTCCTCAATTACCGCAAACTGCATCAACGTGACTGATTGCATTTGGCGCGAAATAGCAAGCCGGCGAGAGTCGATCGCGTCCCAATAAATATTCCTCTCTTTTTCTCTCTCATTGCATCCACCTCGCCCACTTCAAATACTTTAATTGCTGCAGCAGTAGGTAAGCCTCGTTTATCATCGTTAGTCCGCGCGCGTTCGAATCAAAGCCATCGTTGTTCGATAAACTTTTCTCTCTCTCACCTCGCGCGTATCGTTTCTATTTTCTTCTTGTCGTGAAATTAAAAAATAATCCCTAAAGTCCGCGCGTCATTTTCTATCTCCGAGGGAGAGCTCCGTAACACGGAATACGGGAAACGATCAAAGGCTTGCGAATCGAGTGCGCGCGTATCGCTTGACCTGGATCTTTTCTCGGGAAGCGAGTTATTTTGTCGTCTTTTACGTTAGGAGAAAAATAGACGGACAGAGAGCGGTGGGAGAGGTATTATTTATTCAAATAAAGAGAAAAAGAGCGAGAGTGAGAGAGAGAGAAGGAGACAAATTTTTGCACTCGGTATTTCTTCACCTACGCTTTTTCTCATTTATTCTTCCTTCTCCTTTTCTTTTTCTCTCTTTTGCGAATACCATCACGTTAAGAATCGTAGCGAAGACGGACGTTAATAAAGGCGCCTTTGCCCTTCGGCTCGTGCCGGCGTCAGTGCCGGCGTCAGCCACGTCGGAGGCTGCAGGCGTTCGCTTAACGCGCGTTTGCAGATGGAACGAGAATAAACGGGGAGGTGGGGGAGGGGAAAAGGCGGGAAGCGTCGGGCGATAATAACGAAAGACGCGCTTTCATTCCGAACACCCTAGGAACTTGTGTCTGTTCTTTCTCTTCCCTTTTCTTTCGTTCTTTTCTTGTCTGTCGTAGGTACGGGATCAGAGTAGATCCGAGGCAATGGTTGCTATTCCTGAGCGGCAAGTACGACGGCGGCGAGGAGCACCCTTCGATTTTGCTGATCGTTTGTAAGTTGATACGTCGATAAGTTACTTCATTTCAAGAGAACGAGGAGCTATCGTACGGCGAGACGTCGATTTTAATGAAAGAGAATAAAGAGAGAAAGAGAAGGAGTGAGAAAAGTTCTTTGTTGAAACGTATGTAGTATGTAGGTAGCTACTATTTTACATTTTTAGATTTTCATGTTCATTCTCTTTCTCTGTCTTTATTCTTTTGTTTATTAGCTTGCTTTATTTTCCTTTCATTTTCCCACACTTCAATTATAATTGCGTAATTTTGCAGTAGAAATTTACTCTAGACAGCTCGTTTCTCCCTAGATGAAACCGCTTAGGAAAATCATTGGGTACCGTGCACGGGCACGAGTACCGTGGTTTCATTAAAATCTTCTTTTCTTTTTTTCTTTCTCTCTTTTTTTTATGTCTCTCTTCTCTAGCGAAATCGTTCGCTATTTCTTCCCTCTCCCCCCTTAGTCGCGAGCACGAAAATCATACTCCCACTGAGAATGGCCACAATAAATCGCGACGAGGAGCGTATGCCTGGCAGGTGTTCCGAGCGATGCTTCGAGACTGTAAAAGTCGAATTCGTGAGGCAACTCGTCTCATCTTGGCAGGCATCCACCGATATCCGTGACTGGAGTGGGGTAGGATTTAGAAATTAATAAAAAAAAAAGAAGAGAAGGAGGCGAGGGATGCGAAAATGAAAAAAGCGGTCCGTCTGATCCAAGAGATAGGAAGAAGGGAAAAGAGAGGGTAGATAGATCGTCAAGAAGAAAGAGAGAGAGAGAGAGAAAGAGAGAGACGAAAGGTGAGTATGCTGATACGAGTTATAAGAGGTAACGCCATACTTTTCATATTTTTCGAGCTACCTTCATTTTTAGCTATGATATTAAACGACGAGATGCGCGCATACGTCGTGTGTACGACCGCTCTCTCTCTCTCTCTCTCTCTCTCTCTCTACATCTCTTTTTCGCCTTTTGTATTTTAATATAAGCCCCTTTAATATTTTCAAAACTTTTTCGCCGCTGGCGTTGCGTAATGAACTCTCCCTCTGCGTTCGTTTCATTGTGTGGACAAATTTTTCTATATTTTTTTTTGTTCGGATGCATCCTACGGCGTTTTTTATATAAAGAAAATAAATTTGATTAAATTATAATACGGTGGAATTAACTGCTCTAATCGGTACGGTATCTCTTCTCTTTTCTTAAAAGCCCGGTTCTTGAAGCTCTCCGCAGTTTCAACTCATCGCTATGACCCGTCCTCGGTGAACTTTAAAGCAACGTTTAATCCAGTCTTTAAACTCTTTTAAATTTAGTACCGGCGGGTTTTAGCGGGCATAAATTTCCTAGGTACCTTTAAACGCGGCCATATTCCCGGCGCATTGTCCCTTCAGAGGGAACGCAGCATCCTCACCTGACTGAGCTTTCACTCGAGGCTAAAGAAGGGATTCTCCCTCTCTTCTCGCTTGTTCGTGTACGCGTGTTGCATCGGCAACTTGCAGCAGTAGCAGTAGTACGGCGGTGGAGGCACGTTTGTGTCAGAGGTGGAGGTGGAGGTAGAGGAAGCATAAGAATAGGAGGAACAAGAAGGAGAAGAAGAGAAAAAGAGGGAGAGAAGAGTTCGCTTGCATTATTTAGACGTAAGGGAAGGTAATGCTCATGGGGAAGTACGGTTAATAGCTCTCATATTTTAGAATCTTCGCGGAGCGACTCTCTTGACTCTCTCTCTCTCTCTCTCTTCTTTCTCTCTCTTCTTTTCCTTCTTCCTTGCTGCTGCCGTTGCTGGTGCAGCTCTGTGAATGAGGAAGGACCGGTAGCAACTCTCCCGTGCTACTAGTCTGCCTTCGTTCTCCAGCTTTTTATGTTCTTTCCGGAGACCACTCGGCCTTTCCTCTCCTCTCCACCACGTCCCCTCTCCCCCTCTCTTTTCCTGTTCTTCCTGCTCCTCGTCGACCCCCACAGGGGTGGCCCCCAGCCCTCGCATAATAATTTTCATGCCGGCCGCGCGACCCATGCACCGAGATTGCTTTTTAAGCGGCGTTCCTACGGCCCCGTATCTCGGTGCTCGCGCGATTAGGGGATTAATTATTCCGCGAACGCCACCACCACGTAGAAATTAGGTTGGTCGGGGCTCGGGCTGTCGCGATTCCTTCTCGCTCTCCCATTCTCTTTTCTTCTCTCTCCTCGTCCACTCACTTTTTACCGGAGTCTCTTCGTTTCCAGCCGTTTTACGAGGTTCCTCTTTCTTCCGAGAGAAAGCGGATAGATAGCCGAGATAAGGTGCTACCGCGGAACGTTCTCTACGTGTCTTTTCTCGCCGCAAACGAACACACGTACACACATACGTATCGACGTTCCACGTACACAAGCTCGCGGATGTGTGTGCGCGCGCGCGCTCGCGACCTCGTAATCAGGAACGTAACGAAGAAATTAGAGCGCGCTTAAATTGGACTCGAATCGAATTTAAATTCTAGTTCCTTTTGTTGGAGTTACCGCGCGTTACCCGCGGTTTCGAGAGATACCAACGTCTCGTCGGTGCCTTCGCGCGGAATAGCTTGAAATCGCGGTATGACGATGTACAAGCTACGATGATAAAGTCGATGATGAAATTCTAATGAAGTTTCGCACTCGTATATCGTCGACGTTCCGCGCTACGCTAACGTCATAAAAATCGCGTTACCTGCTTAATGCAAATTTTCGGATTAATGGGTGTATTCGTAATTCTTCGTTCGTATCGCACCAGCGGGAAGATTTGTACTTTTTGAAGGTGCGATATAGCACCGCTCGCGGCCACGAGAGAACGCTCGGTAGATTTCGAACTAAATGAAATATATGCGAAGCTGATAAAAATAGCGGGGGACTCCCATTGAAGTCGTCGGGCCATAAACAGAGTTCCAAATTTTCCAGCTTTTATTCAACTCGCGCCATATTCGCGGCTCTCGCACTTCGACGGCCATAGGTACGCTCGTTTTCTCTATTTCTCTCTCTTTCCCTTACTCGGGCAATATCTTTCGATTTAATATCCTCCCCATTCTCGCGGGTGCACGCATCGAGAACGTCGGCGAAATACGGCGACGGAGGATGCGATTGTTGTTCGATGGAATCGCGGAAAATCTATTTTTGATGCCGGTACATAAACGTTAATTTCATACTTTACGACACGAGGCGCACGCGCGCGTTTCAACGATGCTCGCCCACTCGAATAGCCGTCGAGAGAGTCATCGTTTTATGGGTGATGTGTTGCTCTAGGATTGTAAAGTGTACGCTCTCTCTCTCTCTCTCTCTCTCTTTCTCTCTTTCGTTCGTTCTCTCTTTCTCTGCCATTCTCCCTCCCTTTTTATCACCAGCCGTGAACATTCGAGGTTTCTCTTCTCCTTCCTTTTCTCGCTCACAGGATTCAGATGTTACCACCCTCCAATCCCCGATCTCATAAAGCGACGGAACGTGAAACGAGCAGCTCGATGGCCAGACACGATAATCGATGATAAAATAGTCTGGTCCTTCGCCGGTCGCCGTTTGTGTCTCTTCTTCGAGTGAAAATTGGATTTTAATATAAAATAAGAGAAAGATTGCGAATTTAGCGCGTCAGAGAGAAAGCTCGTAATTCTTCCTGGAACTTATTACGTTCATGCTCTCGAAACTGGGTCGAGTGAGAGATTCTACTTAAGCCGCTCTCGTTTCCCGCGCAAAGAACCACCCACTTTCTCTCTCTCTCTCTCTCTCTCTCTCTCTCTCTTTTCTCTTTCTCCTTCTCACACGTACCTACCTATATACGTACGTATATACGTCGTTTTCATACAGAAGCCAGCGATCTTGATCGTCGCGGGGCCGTACACTTTGAAACGTTTCGCTCTTGCGAAAAGAGCACAAGAAAGGAAATGAAGAAAGACGCGGTGGTTTCGTCGGTACTTCGTCGTTTCTTTCGATTTTTCTATGGCTTTTCCTTGAGTATAACGAGAGGCCCTTTTCTTGCTTAGCGAGCAGCGATCGTCCGTTTGGTGGCTTTCGAGAAGGGAACTTTCGAGACGAGAAGTTACCGGTAACGCGAACTTCACTGTAACTCAATGCTCTTCCTCTCTTGCTCTCTCACCAATCTCTCTCTCTCCCCNCTCTCTCTTGGCTCTCGAGTAAGGCGTAACGAGCAAGGGGTAAATGAGAACTCGGTGGCAACCGAGAGCCAAGCCAGACAGCCGCCACGAGCATCCTTCGGAAGGGTTTGCTCTCTCGAAATCGGAGAAACAATGTCATCGTGAATTAATAAGAGTCCTTCGATATTTTACGATCCTGCGTTACGATAAAGTAGCGAGAGCAAAAAGGAGAGAGATGAAACCGAACGAAACCGTTAGAAGAGAAAGAAATATCGCAGAAAGGGAGAATCGCTTAATGAGAACGAATTTGCAATGCTTTCTTTTTAGAGGACGGCAAGAGAATAGAAAGAACGGTAGTATGGAAGAAAGGAGGGAGGGTAATTATAGGACGAGTTTTCACGAAATAAATTGTTTTCGCGTTCGTTCCGAAAGTCAGACCACCACTCTCTCGTAGCACGGAATTTTGCTTGGCAGCGGACGATTACGCGCTATGCTGTTGGCGCAGGCCATTACGCTTTTGCAAGGGGAAGCATGGAGGAACGGGCAGTGAATCGTCATATGAATTACTTAATCCGAGCATCGTGCGCGCCGAATGCGGGACGCGCGGAGTAATCGAATTAAATGAGAGATTGCATTCGCGGAAAGCGAGCTACGCCGTACGGAAAACTCTATCTCAAAACCGTTTGGCTGCTTATGCATGTCGATCGAATTAGAAACGTTAGGAACGCTGGAAGCAGCTGGACGAGCTTCTTCCGTCGCTCGTCTTTAACTTCGATCGTTAGTATCGATAAAAAGTTGCGAGGAACGCAATGAGATATTATCGATATCCCGTTTCTTTCTCAGTCCGTTATTATTTAGCTTGTTATAGCTCGGGAGATATAAATTTATTTGTTATATAAGAAAAGGGTAGTTGGTCGGTAGTCGGATAAGCGGATAAGGAGCTTAGCGAGACAAAATAAGGTAGTTTGAAGGAATAAATAGAGACGATGATTTTGGTAAGAATTTTATTCGAAACTCTCGTTATTCGGTATTACATGGTATATGAATCGATTTTATTATACTCGTCGGAGTAGATACTTTATTGAATTTTTCGAAAATAATCTGACATGGAATGTACGTGTTCTTGTATACTTGTATAAGAGCATAGTTCTTAAAGTAAATCGTTTTTCACAGGGACTACGTGGAAAAGTATGCTTAATAGGGGACGTTAAGCTCTTATAGTTCGCACGTACGTCGACGGTCGTCCTCGTGCGCCCGTGTGACGGTGCCAAAGAGAAACTTTAATTAGCACTCATAATTATTCGTAATTAGCACTCGACGTTCTCGTTGCGGGCTACTCGTAACGCTTCCCCCCCTCCCCCCTCTCTTTCTAACGACACTCTCCGACCGTTCGCGGTGATAAAACAGGGGAGAAAAAGGAGAAGGAAAGATGAAACAAAAGGAAGAATAAAAAAAGGGGAACGAAGAGCGTCGACCGAAAATCATCCTCCTTCAGCATCCGGATCCCACCTCTCTCTTTTCGTCTTGAAAGCGACGTGCATACGGCGTGTCCTTTATTTCTTCCACCTCCTCGTTCTCTCTCTTTCTCTCCTTTTTCTCTCTCTCTCCTTTTTTGTTCCTCGCAGTAGTCAACGGCAGCAGCATCCTTTCACTAGAAGTTGGTCCTTCCGCCTCGACCTACCGCCCTTTTCATACATATACATACCTATATACAAATGCTTGATCCTACCGCTCGGTTCGGGCCATTAAACAAATGGCTTTCTCAAAATCCAGAGACTTCGGACCAGAGTTACACTGTCTTCGTTCGTTCGAGGGAAAATTCGTCCGATATTCGTTCAAAACGCTCGAGACGTACGATAGACTATTTTCCAAGAGAGGAAGAGAGTGCGAGAA
Organism: Odynerus spinipes; assembly: GCA_032403825.1. Classification (NCBI taxonomy): domain Eukaryota; kingdom Metazoa; phylum Arthropoda; class Insecta; order Hymenoptera; family Vespidae; genus Odynerus; species Odynerus spinipes. The sequence goes on along the minus strand of JAIFRP010000021.1, from coordinate 5,574,318 downwards.
ATCGAGAAACAATAAAAATTCATCGACGATAATCCTTAACGAGGTGAAATGAGTTTCTCGTAAAGCCGAGCTATTTCGTAATCGAATAAAAATCTTCGATAGTGAAAGACAGAACGATATAAATTTCGGAGATGAAGAATTCCGATCTTATTGAGTTTAAACCAATCAGGATTGGTGAAGGAGCAGGTTGCATTTCGCGTCAAATCGGATGGAGAGTTTTCTTTTTTTCCCCACAGAAACTTGCATCCGTAACCAAGTTCGCCAGTCATCTTTTTTCTAGCTCTCTCTTTCTCTCTTTCTTTCTCTTTTTGTCCATCTCTTTCTCTCCTTACCGGCAACTAGTAGCGGGGCTTTCGCGAGTCGAGACACTCGAAGAGATAGAAAAGACTTAGCGAGAAAAAAGTAAAAGTCTTAATTAGTGGCTGAGATCCGAGAGGTGCTCGAGGGTGGAAGTCGATTACCCTCGAGCTTGCGGGTACCGAGTTATCTCTGTCTCCCTCTCTCTTTCTCTTTCACTCTCTTCTTTCTCTTTCCCATCCATTCCGCTTTCACTCATTCTACCCGCCTTTTTTCCTTTCCCAACCGTCCCTCCGACCACCCTTCTCACACTCCTCCTTTCCTCTTGTAGAAAATATTACGCTGGCATTCGTCCTCTGTGTCTCTGCTTCTTCTGGAATGAATCCGCAGATAAATTTTATCCCGTTAACGCGGTGGCCTGACCTCTGGCTAACAAACTACCAGGAACTACCTACCATCGGGCTCCTTCAATAAAACGTAACGATTCCGAGTCTTGAGATCGCGGCTTCAAAGTCTCGTTCACAGCGATACTTCTCTCTATCGAGATTCAACGTTTCCTTTAATTCCCAGTACGCTCGGCGTTAATTCGTTTCCCTTAAACACTAAAAATCCGCTCTTCAAACTTTACCACAGACAGGCCGCGTGAGTTTTTTTTCGAACAAGGGGTTGGAAAAAGTGTCGATAGCGCGTCGAATAAAGCTGAAAGAGATCAAACGACGGAAAACGCCGGCGCGTGAAAATTACGGGGAAATTCGGGATGCTCGGTCCGGTCTTTAACCTAGTAGCTAGATAGAAACGGTGCGCTGCTCGGATCGTGTTGTACCTGTAACGCCAACTCGGACACATAACACGTTCATATCTTCGCGTGGGATGCCGAGTCAAAGGCCATTTTTTCCCGTTTAATTCTCTTTGTGGAGGCGAACGCGAGAGTTCCCTCTTTCACCCTTTCTCCGGCTCGTTTCTGTTAACGTACGAGCGTACGGTTTTCGTGGAAAAAATACGAACGAATTTCCATGACGTAAAGGGTTTCCATTAATATCTATTAGCCAGCTGTGCCCCGACATCGGCCGGATTTGAGCGTCGAGCCCTCCGTCCTTCCACACCCCCTTCATCCTGACCGGTGAAACGCGCGGAGAAGAACAAAGGACGAAAAAAAAAAAAGTGTATATCGGCCGGCAGGAAGAGAAAGTCACCACCCTCGTTTTGCGTTCTGATATATGAGTAGTCATTTGTTTTCATTAATTATCGCCCGAGTAGAAACATCCACGGGAGTCCAGCATCGCGGCGAGCCGATACGTTTTCAAAACTGTCAATATCTAGTGTATGCGTGTGCCAGAGGACGTGGTTTGTAGCCGTGGACTCGTGGGTTCGGACTACAACCGTGTTGGGTTTAGCTCGCTCACAATCAGTTTTACTTCGTTCGTTCATTCGTTCGTTGGAAACTCCCTTACGTGGCTCCCCGACGCGAGTAGAACACGGCAAGGGCGGAACTCAGATTTCAATGGTCGATGGTTCGATGTTGTAGGAAGATGCCGCGCTAATTATTCGTATTATATTCGTTCGTTGTTCTAAGATAAGAGGGAAGGAAAGAAAGACGAGATCGTTCCTCGCGATAATCGTAAATGGAACGAATCGAGAGAGGTTGTTAACGAAGTTGGCTATACTTATCGATTTTATATATCCACTTTCACGAGATCATCTCTTACGAATCTACGATCGGGAAAAAATCGAGACTTTGTCGAATCGTTAAACAAAACGCTACTCGGATTACCTTTATCCGCTTCCAATAAGAATTCACATTCGTTTCATGAGCACATTATGCTAATGCGTGTGGCGATTCCAAGAAGACGACGAGAGTGGGAGCGAAAGTAGGAACGAACGGCTATGGAATTATCCCGATTCGAATGAAACGATCGCTTTCCGTCTCTCATAACAAATTTATCCTCCTTTAACGGAATGCACCACCGGCGATAAATCTCCAATGATCCGTTTGCAAACAAGGAAGGCAAAGTAGCATTTCTCGATGGATTATATTTATATCGTGCGCACGGACGGGAAGAATTAAAGCTTCGATTTCTTTTATATGGAACGTCGGCGTAATGCGACGGCGATTAAAGAAACATTGACGTAATGGATGTGCACCTGAACGGGATTTTATGCGTGCGACATTAATAATAAGTACAAGAGCGAAACGATGTAACTCGCTTGGTCTAATTCAATTTAGTCGTACGGAAGATCTACGCGTGTTCGTTAGCGTTACGAAATATCTTTTTATATTATATCATTTCGCGATCGCGATGGATCGAGTCGCAAGTTACCTACGTAGGTATCTATTGTACGATACATCGACGTTCATTATTCTCGAACAAAGTTACACGTAAACGAACGTGCGAATTTTAATTAAACTTCTTCGTACGGCCGTCGTCATACGACGGACCGCACGTCCGTGTATAAATCGAATCCGACTTTCGGTATTACGCGGTGCAAGATAATTATTGGAAATGGGTTCGCATAGAGGGAGAGAAAGAGAGAGAGACGTTACTTCGGAATAACGATTTTACGAAGATTCTAATTTATCTGACGATATGTTAACAAAATATAATATGGAAAGCGTACGTAACGTAACGGTAACGTCCGTCCGTCAATATCAATTAGTAATTAACTTCGTGGAAATAATTGACAGGTAAGAGATGAAGATTTTAACGAGGCATCGCGATTGCCTTTTTCTATTTCGTGTTCTCGTCGAAATTTGAACTTCCAATTTCCAGACGTCATCCCTTCGGTACTCGATGATGCACGTTCGACGAGCTCGAATTGGATCTCGAACGATATTGCCTACGCATACGTCGACGCGCGTTGTAAGCGTATGTGAACAGGAGAAAAGAGAAAAATAGAACGAGAAAGGGTTGAGATGCGAAAGGGTACGCTCGACAGGTGTAGTTATTCTTGCTTGGTACCGGAAAAGCCTCTAATTGTGACTAATTCGTCCTAATTGCCTGTTTTGCATTTTACACGCGCCGTTAACACGAGGGTCACGTAGCGGTGGACACTTGAAGCTCCTTACTTTGCGTGCCCTAATTATAATTACTTTTGGATTAGCATTAGTACACGCCTCTTATTTTCACGGATGAGTCGACGAACGAACGAACGCGCGAAGCCGGGTCCTCGAAAAGTTCCTTTTTTCTATTTCCCGACGCGTAATTAAAACGCTTAGTGTATTTTTCTGTATCGCACGGAAAGGGAACAAGATATTCCCGTTCCTTCGTCGAAGCGAATCTCGCCTCGCAGTTCCCAATTTTGCGAGTTTTGCCTATCGGCTGGTTGCATCTCTCGAACTTATTTAAGTTTCGCCATATTTTATGCCCCGAGTGTACGATACCTCCGAAGAAGAATACGCGGATGGCTGGATGGTAGCTTACGGAACGAAATCGCACGACTCTATCTGCCGTCGGCGCGCGCGCTTGTCCACGCTGGGAATGAACGTAATCTGCGAAAGTGTCTCCCCGTTGTCGATCCGATGCCGAATAGCGTAGAAAAATAGGAGCGTCAGCATAAAAATAAGTTCTCGATTATGTTTACACGCGTTGCATTCATTATCCTAATTTCACGACTGGTTTTGATTATTTTAATCAACATCGCGACGAGTTTTTATCGGAAACCTCAAATTAATTTTTTGTGTACATACCGGTGTATACACACGTGTCCGCTTTTTTCGGTTATTTATTCAATAATATTTATTTAATTTTTCTCGCGACCGTCACCATCGCTACGATCACTTTTCGTATTCATAATAGTATATTCATTTGTAATTAAATCATACATAATGCCCGCCTCGCGTATCGTACGTGCTTTTTTAAAACACGAGAGAGAGAGAGAGAGAGAGAGAGAGAGGGAGAGAGAGAGAGGTGGAGATTGGGCAAGTAGGTGAGAACGGGGGGAAGAGGGGAAGCCTTTTATTTTTCCAGTGTTTATTAAAATTATATTTCTCTCTTTTCCACCATTCGACGACACGAACGCACACCAGTGCGCGTAAATTAAATCGCTGGGAGTACGATAAAATGTCTCTTTTAGAATATTGGCTGGAAATATTACCGCTCTCTGCTGTCATCGACGTCTCGATCGATAACGGTGATCTAATTAGCTACTCGTTAATTACGCGAACACGAACGCTTTATATTATACATACCTACATGCATACATTTTTATCTTTTATCTCTCTCTTTTTTTCAGATTCGATAGTGCCGGTGGCCCTTTGTCTATTGATCGAGAAGGGAATGTCGGTGGTAAGTGTCACATATGCAAGAGTGAGAGGTAGTAATAATGTACCCAATCTCATGTAGAAAGCACGTGTGTGTGAAATACATGAGAATGTAGCGTAAGGAGAAACAGAGAAAGAGCGAGCGAGCGAGCGAGCGAGAGAGAGAGAGAGAGAGAGAGAGAGGGAGAGAGAGAGAGAGAGGGAGAACGTAAAGTAAAAGTAAATCCTCTTATGCGCGAATGGACGGATTAAAAGGATGGATAGACGTTGCGAGGGTAAAAACTTTGAAATTACAGTCGTGCCTTTTGCCTCTTTGCGCGTTACCGCAAAAAGTCTCTCTTTCTCTCTCACTTTCTCTCTTTCTCTCCTGCATTTAGGGAAAAGAGAAACGAGCGAAAGCGCACGAGGGGCGAGAGATAACGCCCGGTGAACTCGATGGTGCGTGGCAGAGCGAGAAGAGAAAAAGCACGACAGTGGGCGGGGGAGGAGGAACATCTTACAAAGAAACCGCAGCTTTGCGTCGGAGAGCACGTTAGCGGAAAGCACGAGTTAACAAAAACAACATAGGAGAGAGGGAGAAAAAAATAGACACATTTGGTGTTACTTTCTTTTTATTTATTTTTTTTTTTTCAAACGAATCACGCGAACGATCTAACGCGATATTCGCGCTCAGCGGCTAAATTTACATAGAACTATTACAAGAAAATGAAAGGAGGGGTAGGTGGGAGTCTCGTCGTTGCATTTTTTTCTACGCCGGAGGACATACCTCCCGGTCTCTTTATCGTCGATCATTCTTCTGAATTCGAAGGGTAGTCTCGCGTTATAACGATGGATCCTTGATTCTACGATAACCATCTAGGCGACAGTCAATGTAAACTACCTCGCTCGTTTTACACAAGAAAATAATCGAAGGGAAACTCCATCGCCTGGTCTCGGGAGTAATTACGCTATCCGTCTTGCCAAGAATTTTCTTTTTAAATCTCCCGCTGCTCGGCCGCGCGAACCACGCTGCGATCTTCCTTCTTTCGCGCGTAAAACAAACTTCAGTGCGGTCTATTAAAGGTACATAGAAGATGGGTGAGATATTAAACGGTGCAATCATTTTTTAGCATTCTTTCCCTTTTCCCTACTTTTTCTTTTTCTTTTTTTTCCCCCTTTAATATTGCATACTTTCTCATTCCTTCGAACTCGCGGCGGAAATTAATTTGACCGAACGCGAAGTTTCGGGTTAATATAAAACCTTATGAATAACAAAGCGCAATGAATGCTAAATTAAACGTGCATAAATAATGCATGTCTCCTCCGCCCTCCCCTCTTATTTTTTTCCCTCTCCATGGACAGACTCCGCGTTTCTCTAATCTGATCGTTCTGTCCGAACACACGTGCGCACGGGACAGGAGAGTTTGTGCGTATGTACATACCTGCGTGAGTGGCACGGTATTATACTTATCGGGAAGGATCTCGACGATCAAAAAGTATGGTATCGCCAACGCGTGTCGTGCTATTCCATTTAGAGCGTAGACTTTAATAGTAAATTTCTCGTTCTTTCCTTATCGTCCAGTCGTCGTAAAATGTTGGCAACGGTCGCTGCGATCGATCAACGCACTCCCGTTTGACGGTCTTTCCAGCGTGACTAGGACTTTGAGCTAACGCGAATTAGCGGTACTCGCTAATGCGTGCGTGGACGCGTACTCGTCATACGTCGCGTGTTTCCTATCCGAGGAAATGACAGCATTGCCGGTAACGTCGTTAATACCCTCGAAACTTGGATCTGAAACTGATGGATAGAAGAATACGTAGAATCTTTCGGAAAGATCAGCGACGATCGTTCGAATCGGTGATCGAAGCCAATCGAACGAGATCGATACTTCGATGAGACTCAAATTGACAGAATCTGATTGCGAATTCGTACTGGCTGATTCCCATATCGGTCTCCACGGAGATTAACGTAATATTAGCGAGATATTATCCCGTTCCCGTAGGATTCGTCATCGACATCGCGGCCACGTATCTACACGGTGTCTAATTGTAATCGATCCGAGAGACTATCGTAGAAATTGTTAGTTACCAAGAAGGTTCTATTGAAATTTAGGAAATTTCGAGACCGTAATTAAAGTCACGCGTACGAAGTTGTCTCGTATTACGAAGCTAAGCACGTTATCAACTATTTTGATATTAAACCGAGTGATCGATGAAAATGAAAACATGCTGTATATCGTTCTTTCCCATAATGACTAATTCTACGTTGACGCAACGCTGACGGGCCGTACATACTTAATAATTAGAGACCTGATTAATCGTTACTATGTTAATCAAGTAATAATTTGGCAAACAACGATCGCGTAGTCGTTACGCTATGCGAGTAATTGGAAGCCACGTGTGATTGGCGTCCGTGAGAGAGAAAGAGAGGGGAGAGGCAATGGGGCACGCCATCAAGCGGAATAAAAATATAAAACTCCACGTAGAGAGGTCCGCGTGTGTTTTACGTCAATATATACGTGATTTCGCTTACATTTCTACGGAATTATTACGTTCCGTTTTGCCAGGCATCTGTAAAATTTATTACATCTATTACCCGCGTCGCACCGCATTCTGAAAAATTAGCACGATAAATTTTCCACGTGTCGGATCGATAATATTATTCATGTATGCGCTCGCATCCGTAACTGAAACATAGCATTTCCGAATTCTGCGAATTTTAAAAGCTCGGAGACTGATTTTTATCATATACATATATATGTGTATGTATAGGTATATGTTTTTGTTGGAAGGAGACGGGAGTTTTGCTCGTTTGACGAGAAACATGAATTTTGGCGTCCGACGACTACGCGTTCGCCTTTCGTAAACAAATTCGTGAGACACGGCAACGGTCGTATTTTAACCAGAGTTTTTATCGGCAGGAACCGGACTTTGTGGTAATTCGTTACAATTAACACGTCGTGCTAGTTCCCTTCCTTTTTTCATCGCGTTACCATTCGTAGTTCGATAAAAAAACTCGCAGATTGTTATCTTATCCTCATTCCCTTTATGAGCTACTTTTTTCCCTTTCCCTTTCTCTCTTTTTCTTTCTCTCTGTTTTATTTCTATCTATTGTAGTTTACGCGTGTAGGTGTGTGTACACTCTCACGTAAATGGTTCAGTCGCGCGATTTGGTGGATTACATTCGAAATTCATGCTATTCTTTTGTGCTACATAATTGGGTCAAGCGTTTTATGAATGTTTGATATTTAAACGCTTCTGTAGATTACAATTCTTGCCCAATTTTAATGATTCCAATTGTATTAGAAAGCCAGACTACGACCTACTAGCTCACGTATGTAAATGGTATCTATGTGAACCCAGTGATTTACGAAAAAATTGTGGTCGAATTTGAGAATGAAACAAAAATGCGTTTATTTAAAATTTCGCGATTCATTAAGTTTTTTAGGCACGACCGCAGGGAGTTCCTTATTCATTATTTCACTTATTCTTATGTGTTGTTTCCTTGTTTAGTCACGCTAACAAAAGAAACCGACAGTGAGAAACAGAGAGAGAGAGGGAACAGTAAGAAAAAAGGGTAAACAGAATTCGAAACTGGGACGACGTCGAATTACTCCGAAGAACCGTTCGAGCGATGTTTTCGCAAAAGGAAAAGAATGTTTCTTGATCTTTTTTCTTCACCCTTCTTTAGATTTGCCCTCTTCCTTTTCTTCTTAACGAGACGACGACGGCGACGAACGCTGTACTCCCATACCGGATTATCTTTCCAACGCGCTCGTTCTGTCGCACGATTAACTCCTTCCCGAAGGAGGAAGGCCACGTTCCTTGTTTCGTTCCATAACAAAAGGCAACAAAACGCGCTACGAAGGCTCCTCGTCGTCGTCGTCGTCGTCGTCGTCGTCGTCGTCTCCTGTCGTAATCGATTCTCGATCGTTTCCCCATCCCTGCGAATTACGTGAATTTAGAAATTTCTCGTTTTTCGCTCTCGTTAGTGTTCGAACTTTGAATTATCGGGAAGTTACTAATGGAGGTGGGAATAGAAAATTTTCCAGTTAGTTCGTGTAATTTTTGCCACGTCTCGGTTTATGCAGCTTTTGAAATACACGCGTCTACATGTAAATGGAGCAGCGTGCCAACGTTCGTATCGAAAGAAGAAGAAAAGGAAAATCTCTTTCTGTCCGTGCGCGCGTGCCGAGATTTATAATCCCGCGTCTCTCACCTTTCCCGTCGTACGCTTTCAAGGATCATTTGACTCGAAGCGTAATATTAAATATCCATCTAGCCCGGTGGCTCTATCCTTCTCTCCCCTCTCCTCGCTCTCTTCCTTTCCGCATCTCTTATGCCAGAACAGAAGCGAGCGCGCGCGGCCCGCCTGCAGCATCCGCTCGTAACTTGTATCTCTCTATTTTGTGCCGCAGGATATCATATCTCACGGCCCAGGAATGGTGTTCCACGTCGTAAACCTCATCGTGATGGTACTGATGCCGATGGTGGTCATCCACGTGAAGGATTCCGGATTCAGCCTGAGTAAGCGCCATTTTACGAATCGTTTCTCTTGCGAATTTCACATCGTGGATATCTCTGGTGTGCCGGCTCGAGCCACGAGCTTCTGCTAGATCGCTAACGTTTCGGAACATTAGTCACGTTCCTTCGAAAAATAAAGGAGCGTTATCGGTGGAAAACGATGATCGGTACGAGGCCAAGGTAACGCGCTGCTGATGCGGAAAAAAGTCAAGGAAATAACCGAAAAAAAGAACATGACCAAAAGAACGAGAGGGGGTGGGAGGAAATGGCCAAGATTCGAATAGAAATCAGGAATCGTTTCGTTCGTTCGATTTCAAAGAGAGAGAATATATAGGAACCATCGGTACTATTTATCGGGACGATATCGATCGTTATCATAGGAGAATTTATTCCTGAAGTACGGATGATAGCTTATCTTAATTATATATGTGTATATATGCATACGTATGGGTATCTCTGGGTAGTACTAGACGATATATATATATATATATATATATTTACATGTATATACCTACGTATATATATATAGTTATGTACACAGATACTATATCGTTTGCGGTAACGTAACGAAACGAACGTGGCCCCGCGCAGGTTCCGCGCCGGCCGGCCGCTTGAATTATGCGTTAGCCGAAGCTTTTCGCGCACACCGGCTCGATTTCATCGACAATTTGAACAAATTACTAGGGTGACTAATTTTCCGCGAAGGCCATAATGCGAAGGTTACTGCGCGAGATCGAATAGAGCCCCACCCCCTAACCCCTTGCTCCAATAATTAGTTGCGTTTTCCCTTACGCGAAATTGGTGTCCAATAACATAATTAATGATTCAGCAGTATCGTGTAATACTGTTTGCGAATGGCATTTAATTTGCTCGAATATACCTACGCGAGATCACAGGGAGTACAAGAGGGAGATAGAGAGAAACGGAGAGAGGAATATAGTAAAAGCAGGGCCAAATGCGTACGAGCGCGCCGGTTTTACGAACAAAATTGGGATTTTTGCCGAAATTCTCGACGAATTCAATTTTTCTATCCGAAGGTAATTTCGCGCGACGATAAATCTTCTGCAAGGGTCGGGCACGATATCCGCGCGTTTCGCGTTTGTTCGTTATCGTCAAAAACGGTGTGGGATAATAAGAAAAAATAATGTTGCACCCCCCGGAGAAAGGGTGTGGGACAGATAGATAGAGAAAGAGAGAAAGAGAGAGAGAGAGGGGGGGGGAGAGACAAAGCATCAGAGCGGTTCGGTAATGCGATTTACATTTGTGTAACGATGTAACGAGCGAGAGAGGGACGGTATACATCTCGTTGGCGTTATGTCAGTCCGGGGAGTCGTAAACTCGTATTGAATTTACGCGGCTTTGTGCCACGTTTATCAGCCCTCTCGTAGATGGACTTTCGTGCGAAAAATTCTATTCGAGCGCAATACGCGCGCGTTCCGCGTTGGCGTTGAAGCGGTGAACGTCGAACGAGGGAGTGAGCGAGAGAGAGAGAGAGAGAGAGAGAGAGAGAGAGAGAGAGAGAGAAGAGTAGTGAGTGGAGGGGACAGAGAAAGAGAGACAGAGAGAAGAGGTGTCATTGAGTTTACATGCAAATGCAATTACTTGGTCCTCTCGTTGATCTACGATTTGACAAGTGATCGAACGAACCGTCGCATCGCGTTAGACGGGAAAGCGCATAACGAACGCTCGAGTCTCCGCCATATCGTTTTGGCATCGCGTTCTCTCGAAATTTAACTTCTTCTTTTATCTCTCCTTTTTTCTCTCTCTCTTTTTTTCTTTCATCCCGTTGAATGCTCGTCATTGCTCGCGGTTAAAAGGAAGGAGGGAGAGTCGAATTTTCCTTATACCATGCAGTATCATATCGAATTTGCTTTTGATTCACTAAAGAGAATTATTAAACCTTTTGCTAATACTCAAATTAAAAGACTTTCGATTTTTACGGGACCGAGATATTTTGCAAGCAAATTTCATAAGCTTTCTAACGATACATCTTTTTTTATACTCATTGAGGACTCTTAGTAAAGTTAAAGCTCGATACGCTTTTACGACTCACTTGTCGCATCGTCTTCTGATTTCCGTAAAAAGGGTCCATTGATAGTGTTCGCGAGAACGGTAAGGGCTTTTAACATCGATAAGCGTAATTTTAAAAGGACTCGTCAATTGCCTTTCGGCTCGAGTGCCGTTTTATTACAACGTCGATCGTGAATCTCGTTACATAAATCCATTATCGATCGTAACGGTATCTTGGCCCCTTCGCGCGGCTTTCGTTCGAGGCATGACAAAGTTCACGGCGCGGTAACATTTGACTAGTCTTCAAAGTTCCATTGTCGATGTCGAGTTTGACCGCGAAGCTTCAAAAGAGCCCACGAGGCTACGACGGTCGAGCTCTTTCGGTAAAAGAGACGAAGAAATAAGAGGATGGGAGAATGCAAAGGAAAAAGCGAGAAAGAAAGTCGAAAGAAAAAGTTTACACATCGCGACGTACGCAAAGAGGAGATTTGGTAGGACTGGTAGGTATATCCGGTCGTGTAAGCGCTTCTTAAAAGTTCCAAAGTCTCCGCGAGTATATCTCGAGTCGAGAGTAGAGTCCGTCGAGAGTGGATGCGATCCTTTTGCCTCCATCTTTCCTCTCTCTCTTTCTCTCCTTCCTTTCCGTTATTCACCTTGCTCTTCCGTGAGAACCTCGATCTTTCAACATGCGAAACGACTCACGTGTGCGAGAGTGCGCACTCAAAAGTGTGCTCGCTCGCGTAGACATCGAAGGATCTCTCTCTCTCTCTCTCTCTCTCTCTCTCTCTCTCTTTTTCCCTCGATGTTTTTACGAAAAGTAGCGAGCAAAGCAGCAGCTCTTCGCATTCGTCCAGATCTCCTACCGTGATTTTCGTCTGAAAGTAAAAGCCGAAGAAAAAATCGCCGAGCGGTATCTCCCCCCTCTGCTTCGAGAGCTTTTTGCAAAAGATCTCGTTAACTTTTACGAAATTAATTTAGATGATAAGAACGTTATTCCCTTCGGTATTCCGATATCGGCGATTGTATTTCCGATTCTCCGAACGCGTTCGTTTGATCTCTCATTTCTAGACAAGAATCCAAGAACCGATTGCAGTCCGCGCGGTTAACCATGAAGATCGTTTGAATCTTTCGCGCGAACGTACCGCGTTTACAGCAAACACCGGGCGTATATCGTCGAATAGGACTCGTCTCCATCGGTAATTACCGCTTTTACGGCTTTTACCGTGGCCTCCTCGTCCAACGGAAATCGGCCCGTTCGCTCTTTTCTCTCTACCCTTCCCTTTCTCTTTTCAATTCGAGTTTCGAGATCGAGAGCGGTACATCCGGGCTTTCGAAAAAAGCGCTACGGCGACGATCGACGTTTTAATTCTCGCACTCGTACACACTCCCGGCTCCCGTCCGTCACAATAACGGGCGTAAAACACGCGAGATAGTCACAAAAAGAGGGAGAGTGGGGACTGGGTTGGAGCGTGGTAGAAGCCGGGGGGTGGGGGGGGAGGTGGCGATGCTTCGGAAGAGACACCGCTCGGGTACAAGGGGGGTGAAACGCTCGTACAACTCGTAGTCCGACGCCGACTGCCGTAATTACGGACGCAGGACGAAAGCATTGACGAGCGTTCAACGTTGAATTCCATTCGCTCGGATCCATCCACCTGTATTGCCGTGCCATTCCGAGTTTCCCGTGCTTTTTTCCCCATTGCGTTGTTTCGAAACGCGACACCCTGTAGAAACTGACATAGCTCGATATCGACCTATGCTGTCGTTCTTCTCTCTCTCCCTCTCTCTCTCTTTCTCGTTTTCTCTCACTCTCGTTTTTTCGCGCTCTCTCTCTCTCTCTCTCTCTCTCTCTTTCTCTCTCTGGGAGACCATCCTTCTTCCTCTCTTTCCCTCTGTCAACTTTTATCCTTTCATCGCCTTTAGGCACCCACTGCTGCAGCATATTCCTCTCTTTCTCTCTACAGCTTTCTCTCTCTCTCTCTCTCTCTCTATTTCTCTCCGTCATTCACGCTGCAGGTTCCCGCAAATGCAATAAAAGGCGTCGAGTGTTTACCCCTCTGCTAAGTGGTGCTCGGTATCATATTGTTGTATGGAGTGGATTCTCGTCTTTGAGACCATGGTTTCATAGAAGCGCGAATCTATGTGTGCGCTAGCAGGATCGCTGCCAAATCAGGTTCCATTGTGCATTCTTCGAGCGTCGGCTCGCGTCGCACGGAATGAAAGGGTGCTTGCCGGCGCGTCCCTCACCCTCTTCTTCCTCTTCTTCTTCTTCTTCCTCCTCTTCTTTCTCTTCTTCTTTTTCTTCAGGATCGTACGACTTTTTCTTTTTCCCTTTTTTTGTATTCCATCCTTTTTAAAAGAGGAACGCGATTTATATAGACGGAGCTTTATTAAAGCTTCCTCGCGCCGCCGAAATTTTTCTTTCGTTTCCTTTTTCGACTTCGAAAAGCGTTCGCGAGAATCCGAGCGATTATTCTTCACGCTCGGCGAAGCACCGAGCCTTATCGTCGTCGTAGTCGTCGTCGTGCTCGTCGTAGCCGCCGTCATCCTAGACGCGTCGTCCACTCGAAAGGAACCTAAATCTGATCCGACACCGCTTTGTTCCAAGCTACCCCATCCATCCGTGCCTAAATCAACAGTAGTCTCCCTCGTCTAACCCCATCCTCTCTTCGGTCTGTCTTCGTAGACAGAGAGCTCGGTGTCTGGACGTGCGATTTGTAATTCCGAGGGAACTCATCGCGCGGCTCCTCGAAGGACTCCCGTTGCATAATTTGTAATTCCAAAGAATACGAAAGAATACGGTGAGAGACCGAGTGCCGAAAGGGTGTACGAGTGGAAAAGTAAGAACCGGTGCAAAAAAAAAAGAAAAGAAAAGAGAGAGGAAGGAAGAGGAAAAAAGAGTCGGAAAGAAAGAGAAAGAGAATGGAAGATCCGTAGAAGGTAGGAAGAAACGAGGAGAACAGACAGAAGGCGCGAGAATTCATTCCGCACGTCTCACACCGACGATCGGAGTAAAAGACGCGGTAGGGTTGAGGGGGAGGAGGGTAGGAGAGAATTCGAAGGGTGAGGGAGCAGCCAATTCCATCGTCCTCCTTTGAGAAGGACGAGGCTCGACGTAGCGTGAAATGTCGCGGGCTTTCGAGGCTAAAGGAAGGAAGAGTAAGATAGAGAAAGAGAAGCCTGAATATCCTGAATGCGCGCGAGTGTGCGTAGAGCAAACGTACAAGCTTGATAGGCTCGAGTTAGCCATGGAAGGTAGTAGAAGGTAGGGGATGGGTGGTAGGCGCGAAAGAGAAGCTGCTGCGGCAAAACAGAAACGAGAGCTCGATCCAAAGGCTGGATACTCGCCAGACGCTGTTAGGCTAACTAGCTCGTCGTAGGATCTACGAAAGGGAACGCCAGCGAGGAGCCAACGCGCCGTTTACACCAGATAATCCGTCTGAAATTAGAGTCGGAAATTGGTTTCCGCGCGAATAACACGGAGGGAAAGGAGAATATCGCGGGCTCTCGATATCCTCTCTTCCTCTTTCCTTCTCTTCCTATTTGCCGAGGAGCTACGCGGTCGCATAATAAAGGGAACGAGCTGATATTCTGAGAATTCTCATGGAAGACAATGCCTCGATATCGAATGCAGAATTTGCAGGAATGCGACTTGGTCTTTTGGAAGACGCTACGTACCTAGTACGCGTAGAGAGAGAGAGAGAGAGAGAGAGAGAGAGAGAGAGAGAGAGAGAGAAGTAGGTATCCCACAGCTGTTCGAGATTTCGGATTACCGTACGTACCTATATCGGTGGAATATCTCTCAACATCACGGCGGTATATTGACGCTTAAAGGATTGATACTTCTTCGTGGGATTTTCGCGTGCGCGCGACAGTCTGACAGCAGAAAAATTCACTTCGTAGATGGGTAGGTGATAGGTTAGTATAGGTGATGAGTTAGGTAGGTACGTAGGACGTTTCGATTGTCGCGAGATAAACGTCATTCTTTATAATCCTCTAGAATACCCTTTCGCTCGTGCGAACGTTCACAACCAAATTAATGCTCCCCTTTCGCGCGTTTGATCTTGCGGCTCGAATATCGCGGCTCGAAGGGTAGAAGCAACGCGATTAATTGTTTGCCACTTTGCAGGTGCAATCGTTCCGTGATGATCGTTCGTTCGTTCGAACGAGGGTTTTGTTGGAAATATGGTAACGCTAAAATAAGGTGCGTCGAGGTGAATTAGATATCGTGTGCAACTGCGATCGAGTAAAATCGATTACATCGAACATTGTTAGAGATATAGCAAGCGACCTTTCGCGTGGCTACACTTTTTGCGAGCACGTTTATAATTTTTCATGTGTTTATATGCAATTAGCTTAACGCTCTTTGTCGTCGAAGAATTATCCGATTGTTTGCTTTTAACGAGTACCCACCGGCTGCACTATCAAGAACAAACATAGCTTTCTGTAATTTTAACCTCCCACCGCGTACGTCGCGATAAAAATCCATAGTTAACAATCTACACAGAGACACGTAAACGAGTATCGCGTAAGTACTTCCACATTGGTACGCCAACTTCTATTATGACTTTTACCACGATAAAGTACAATTAAGCAGAGTTATTCAAAATGCTTCTGCTAGTGTAGGTGGTTGAGGGAGGTTGGGCGTAGGGCATACGTTACGACCTACAACGAGTCGGGAATTTCACAAGTAGGCGACCGTAAGTAAACTAAAAGAGAGAAATTCGTGGTTATCGCT
>JAIFRP010000021.1:5470412-5482450 GCA_032403825.1 Odynerus spinipes | reverse complement strand
CTCTCTCTCTCTCTCTCGCTTTCTCTCGAGTAGTTCCTCGCGACAACAAAATTACGATCTAAAACGCGTGTCGGTGGTTAACGACAAGTAAACGCGCAAACTGTATACATACGGAGAGAGCTTTTCATTTTGGTGACGAAGCGAAAGCTTGAATATATTTGGAAGGGTCCTTAACGTCCGTCTCTACCATTCCCCAGTCAAGTTTCAAACGTTGCACGAACGCGTAGGAAGCTGTATCAAAGCGCTGATAGGAACGATCGATGCCACTGTCCGTACCGATAGAGCTATAAAAGCTCGTCAGTGAATGCGCCTGCATTCGGGCTTTACATTTTAGTGCTTCGCGCACTTCGAAATCCGTTTCAAAGGCTTTTATCGAATGTCAACGCGTTTTTCGCCATTGATCATCGCCAGTTTTTCACGGTCGGTCACTTCCTCGATGGCTTTTTTCTTTGCCGTTCTGATAGTCTCTGTATAGTATACAGTGTTATCGACGATTATGGAGCACAAGGGAAGAATATCCATTTAATTAACATATAACGAGGGGAGACATAAAAATATTGTTTTCGTTGACTGCTCGTGAAATTCCGGAGACATAAATAGGGTTTACGCACTGTGCGTTAAGGATCGGCGACATATAAATATAAATTGCAATATATATGCTAAAAATAATATTTCTTATCGAGTAGACTAATACTAACAAGATCACTTATCTACTAAACCGAAACTCTACTAAATCAATTTTCGCACAGACAGCCCGGACCGTAACGTGTTAAGAATTTATCTCTCTCTTTTTTTTTAATCGCAATTCGATCGAATTAATATCTTTTTTCTCGTAATTGGATCGAATTACAACTTTTCCTCTCCTCGTTACACGCATCGCTGTAGCTTCGATAACGAACGAGATCAAAGTTTCGATATTTCCCCATTTTTCAATATTCTCGCAACATTTTCGCATAACATGCGAGAAACGAAAGTAATGCGTTTTCCGTGTTAGCCTGATGGATCGTCCTCCCGCGTCACGCTCGATCGCCGCGACAAATACCGTCAACGTTCTTTAATACGTCAAACTCGCGAAGTTCTCTCGCGCTCGAAGCCTCAACGGAAGAAGATTTCTTTGGCGAGATACGCGGGACGATAAAGTCGAAAGAATAAGTTCGATATAATTTCTTCGCGAGTAACCGCGCAAACTTCCCAGGTGATCCTTCAAAAGACCTCGCGCTCACGTGACTGTGAGGAAGTTTTCCGGGGTAAAGTTGAAGGAAAACGCCGTATACCTATATATAGCTACGGGAAAACTTGTGGCATTAGCCCGCGAGGTCGATGGGTTATACAACTAAATTAATCACGTTGGTTAGGAAGAACCACACGAGAAAGTTCACGTTATTGCATTTTTCATTCTCATTCTCTCCTCTTACGGTTTTATCCATCAAAAGGCCGCGCGCCGTTTTTCGCGAGAAAGGAGCGGACATTTATCTCGCGCGTCCATCCGCGTGCTCTCGCGATAACGAGAAGAAGTTCTGAAATCCGCGGGTCAGCCGGTAGAACGAAAAGGAAAGAAAATCACGAGCGCTCGTTCTTGCACCGGAGGATATCACGAAGCCTCGTAAAAAAGGATTACTGGTTGGAAAGGTTACGAGGGTGGAGGACCGTGGCGGCTAATAAAGCGTGAAATGTGATAACGTTCACGCGAGAGTGCGAGCACGATGTGATATTTAAAAAATTGTCGTCTGTTTGGATTCTTATTGCTACAGCCTAGTTACATCGGTCGGCCGCGAACGAGAGGCTCGTGAAAGGATCGCGAGGGAGAAATCCTCGAGAGTTGGAGGATGTCACAAAATGATGGCTTTTTAACGACGCTCGTTAAGCCGGTATTCCGAGAAAGAGGATGACCGATGCTTTCGCTCGGACATTTCTTCTTGTATAGTCTCTACTCGTATCACCATTGTTATCGCCACCGCAATGCGAATCGTTGCGGGAGAAAGAGAGAGAGAGAGAGAGAGAGGAAGAATTAAGTCGCGAAGATTATTGCCAGCCATTTTTCGTGCGTGAAACATCGTCCAAAAATTTCTCTCCTTCCTCTTTCGGATTCCGTCGCGCTGCAATTTACTCGGGCGTAATTCCTGCCGGAACATTTTACGCTCCAGATTATTCCCTTTGATAATTCATCGTTTTTTAATTTAATCATTTGCGCACGCGTGATAGTGGATATGTATCATACCTGCGTACAACCGTATCTACACCCAACGATAAATAGCACCGCTTGGCATTCGTAATTCGAGAGACACCGCGACATGGGATACATAATGTGGCGATCGGGGCTTAAATAGCCGCAATTCAGGAAATTCATAATTCACACACCGTCGCAGCGTGCCGCGACCGGAACAGATAGGAGCGCGTTCGTCATCGTTCGTTTAAATCGATCAGCCGTTACCCGTACGCGACAGCGATGATTAATCGCGCAAACGCGCAAGGCAGTCATTTGCATCGCAAAATTCTCGAACTCGAAGGGGGGTAGGTAGGTAGATAGGTAGGTAGGTAGGTAGGTAGGGTAAGGTACCACCTATCCATCCGGCAAACTGCCTCCGTATGTTGTAGTGCATTATTTAAAAAAATCATCTTCCTAAATTATAACACGAAACGAGCGAGACATAGAGCAAGTGGGTAGAGAGATAGGGGGGACGTATAAAGATAAATATCTCGGGCAATAATGGGAGGCCTGTCGCGCGCGCGCTTGTAGAGGGCTTCCTCCTAGTAAATATACCATGAATACGTGAAAAGGTAGCTACGATATTTTATTCGACTCGCATATTTCACTCGATCATTTCCTCCCTCTTTTTATCACACGAACGACAGGTTGACCTCTCCAATCCTATATAGCATAGTCATGGCAGTCTTACTCGTTCCGAACTTTTCGTTCAAATGCGTACACATAATTTGAGAGAAAAAAAATAACGATTCCCATGATCTCGACTGAATCATCACGAAATGAACCAATTGGTAATTTTCAAGATTCGATCAAAGAAACGATGTTGATTATTAATTCAATTCAGCAGAAGGGAATTCCGCGAGTACAGGTTCGACGCACGAATTCAAAGGGTGTCTCCATACAAACCGAAGGGTCTTTGTTCTCGTTGGATTCTCCATTGTTCATCGAAGAGGAACGGTACACAAAGGGTTAGAAGTCGTAGGTAGAGGCTCGCGCGAGCTAGCCACGCGAGACACCGACGCATCTTGGCGACAAAAAGCAAGGAGATCGATTTTGAGATAGAAAGAGAGAAAAGGAGAGAGCGAGAGAGCTCTCGCGACCTTCCGATAGCGTAAAACGCTTTGTCGTGGCGAGTAATCGAACGGCGTCGTCGACTTCGCTTTTTGTCGATCGATCGGACCGACAATGGGAGTCCGCTTTTACGAAGCACGAGAGAGAGAGAGAGAGAGAGGCCGAAAGAAAGAGAGGGAGAGGAGAAGAGAGAGAGAGATACTTGGCGCTCACGCGACGTTTCACCATCCCTCTGATAGAACGTTCCCTCGAACCCAACCCACAAACCAAACCCGCTTCTTACGGTTCGCCGTGTATGCGTCTCTGTCACAGGGTGTCTCCGCCATTTCCATGCGCCACTTCAATTTCGTTCGTTTCGTGCGCCGTGCGGCTTGCTTAAATTTCAAGACACCCAACTGTGTCTTCGCGTATCCCCGAACTTCCTCCCGACCACCCCTCGTTCTACCCCCTTTTGGTGAAGGGAACCTTGTGCCGAAGCGAGACTCGATACATACCGCCGCTAGCACGACAACGTACCTACGTGCTTCGTCTTCGAAGACACTTTGAGATATGAGCAAAAGAGTCCGCCGGTTGGTACGTGACAAAGAGAGAAAGATAAAAAGAGGTAGGAAAAAAGTAAAAAAGAAAAAAAAAAGAAAACAAGCCCGACATCATCGTGGGACATTTCTGAATCCATTTTGGCGCTCCAGAACGATGCCTGGAAAATGTTTGAGAATTTAGAGCTTGCCATTCCGTTAACCTATTTCCTTCCCTCACCTTTTATCTTTGTCTTCTTTTTTTTGAGGGGTTGTCTAAAAAAAAATCATACCGCGCTAGAGAACACTTAGTTAATGCACGAGCCGCACCACTGCAGCGGGACATGCCTTATCGCTGTGGTTAGAATTCATATGGCCATCAGTTTGTTGAATGTATATACGTACGTAGATATAATACATATGCACATGGATGTACTATCTATGTGCTCGTGAACACGGTAAGGCATAGCTCATCGTGACGATGTCCGAACACTGGAAGAGACTTTTGGAAGGTGTATCGACGATGCATCGTCTAACGCGTAACATAATTTTGAAGTGGTGGTAAAACTCGAAGATCGGAAGCGCTGCTAAGATGTTAGCTAGAGCGTAAACCCCTCGTATATTGCTTTGAGATAGTATAACTCGAGAATACAAGATCAAAGCGACGTCTTGGGATGGACCACGGCGTATTTCACGGGAATTAATATCGCGCTTAAGTTGACTTTAATCAGCTGCACTGGTGAAACTACGAACTTTGTCCGTGATCAATTTAGTTATAACATCGAGAGAAAAGGAGAAAGAAGTAGAGAGAAATATACGTAGACAGATGGATGGATAGATAGATCGATTTTTATTATAAAGTTTAACAAAATAATAGTAATAGAGAATTATAAATAATAAACGAGTTAACGGTATCGTTAAATTGAAATATTATTATATTTAAACCTTCTTAACATTTCATATATCTTGCTAAGGTATAACATATTAATAAGTAACTTATATTTATGTATCTTTATGATGCTTCTTTACCTCAAATTTTGACAGTCTTTCAAACACTTCTATATCATTGAAGTTTTTTTTATCACAACAGACCAACTACTGAACATAGATATTTATACCATTAATGAATACATCTTTGAGAAAGAGAGGTAAAGAGAGGAAAAGAGAGAGAGAGAGAGAGAGAGAGAGAGAGAGATGAAATATCGAAGTATCGAAAAAGAAAGAAGTTGAAAAATATACATAAAGGGAATAAAAGAGAGTCGTAGTAGTCGCGATCTAATTTCTCAGGTACGTCGACGTGCTTCCGAAAGCAAATGCCTTCCTTTTCCATTTATCCGGCAGACATAAATCATCGTCCGCTCGTGACCAAGCGTCTTTAACGACTATTTATTGCGCATTTAATACGAAACGGTATTTATGTCCGCCTATCGCGCTCGCGCTTCGTGCACGCATACTTACGCGCGTACATACGCACATAGGAACTCACATTCGCGCGTAGATCGGATAACAAAGAGTCAGGAGAATCCTTCGGGGGTGTGGTGAGGAACGGCCGCCGAGCGAGAAGAAAAGAAAAAACTCGCTCCTTTACACGGTATATATTCTTATATACGGTGGTCGGGGAGAAACAATTACAAGAAGACGATGAAAAGAAACAAAAAGGGGGAAAAGAAGAAGAAGGTGGAGGGGGGGATAGTGGGGGCGGAAGGCTGGAGGATAAGGAGGCGGAGGTGGTCTGGTAATTTCCCGGACAAGAAAGCTCGCGCAAGGGACGCATTAGCCGAGACTGAGCAGCCCTCCCGTGCATTCCTCACACTACTCCCCCAGTTATAGCAACCCCTTTAGCGTCACCCTTATTCTTCGCTCACCCCTGCGTGTCTCGACATAACGGCCCGTAAAACATAATGGCTAACGAAAATACGGGAGCGTAATTCGCTCCCTCGCTCCACCGCTTCGCCTCTTCTTCTTCTTCTTCTCGCTGTTGCTTCCATCCTTGTTCAATCCTGTACCTCGTACGGGAAAGGTTAAATATCGTGGTCGGAGTACGTCAAAGAAACGACGAAGATCTATCTCGTGAGAACTGTACGTGGGAGAGTAAGAGAGAAGGTGAGAAAGTTTCGTTGCGAGACTCGTTTCGAAAAGAAGCAGAGCGAGGGGGTTGGAAAAAAGGGACGTCGTAAGTCGCGAGTTCTTTCTACTCTTTCTATATCTATCTATCTATCTCGCTCTCTGCTTCTATCTCGCTGGTTTCCTTTAAACTTTAGCCACACCACGTGAGACCTTATATCGTCAGAGTGGTGGCGTTAAGCGGCTGCCATAAGTTTCAAGTTCAGGGTTATAAGTTACCATCTGGTTTCGTGTCGCGGTGACGATCGGAAAACGAGCGTAGAACGTGAGAGGAATCGAGGGTTGTCGCGACGCTTATATCATTTTCGAGCTGTTATGGGGAAGCATCGTAACCTTTTGGAATTACGCGTATCATACGCGGCTGGGTATATGTACTCCCCCCCACACTCTCTCTCTCTCTCTCTCTCTCTCTCTCTCTCTCTGTCTCCCTCGGTGTAAAGCTATATACGAGACCGTAATAGTTTTTTCTCTGCAGTTTTCGCCGAGTCAGCCCACCAAGTCCGAGATCGTATCTAGGTCGTGACTACCACTGGAATACCGCGGTGTACTCGGTTTGCCAAAGTTGATTACGATCTTTTATTCATTTTTCTCGTTATCGCTCCACTGGCAAGAAGCACTAGGCTGAAATTCCCAGAAGCGAATACGTGCCTACGGCGGTCTCGATCGCGCGGAACGACAGGAGGATAAAGTGCAGCGTTTACGTTCGAGACCGTTCGGCTATAGTCGTGTCGTCATTAGAAAAGTACACACGGGATACTGTAAAAGCCGGCCGCGTAACCCTTATTAGATGCAATTTCCGATGGGAAGCCTGCTTGGTAGGAGGTAGGTATCTCGCGACGTATGTACGCGATTCCGCTTGCGTTCTCACTCCCCCCGTAGAATGCAAATTCACGATTGCAAATTTGTTCCCTCTCTCTCTTTCTTTCTCTCTCTCTCTCTCTCTCTTTCTCTCTCCCTCTCCCTCTCCCTCTCCCTCCGACTTTGATCGCCGACCGTTCTCTTCCGTTCTGCTTTTAATATTAATATCGTACTAACCCAGGGAAGAAGAAGTCTTTGGAAAGCAGAGTGGCGGCATCCTTTAATCCCCATCACAAAAGCCGAACTTAAATTCCCGTCGAAAAGCACGGTTCGCCGAAGTACGGAAGAACAATCACGAGATAGGGAGTCTTTACGAGGTACTTTTCCAAGTTCGTTAGACGCCCTCGTTTCTCCCGTTGCATCGAGCATCCTCCGACGTTTCACCTTTCGACTTGTTTCCGCGACAGGAAACGACCGCGCTTCGTTCTACACTTTTTCTCATCCTCTTCTTTCGCTCCTTCCCTTCCTCCCCCTCCTCCTACTTCTTCTTCTTCTCGGTTGGCCGTGAAGCAAGCTTAAGTCCATCGACACTTCCGATGCCAATTCGTTTCATCCCCCTAAGAGGCAGGATTACGAGCGTGTCTCCGGCATTTCGAGTCGCCAAGAGACGAGGACTCTCTCCTACCCTTCCTCAACCTACCTTGCGGAAAGTCCTCGAGATCATCCCGTCGGGCCACGGGATCTATCAAATTCCCCGATACGGGCATTTTGTTAACCCGAATTCCGTTAATGAGGTAGGAAAAAAAAGGGACAGTGAAAGAGGAGGAAAGCTCGTTCGTTAGGAGAGAAGATGTTCGTCGCGTGATCGGATTTCGTGAGAGGATCAGTGTCCGTTGACCGATGGCGACCGAACGAGCGATGATCGCCAGTAAAGTTCGATAAATTTTCAACTATTGATTCTATTAATTTATCGACGTGGAAACACTGTTCAACCGATCGATCGGAGCCTCCGAGCGATCGGTATATTTCTCCTACCCCTGTAAGCCCCTGTAAGCCACACCTCTTCGGTTGGACGAGCCAACGAATATTCGGATTTCAACGCTGGTATCGGTTTAATCAGCGGTTCGGTTCTGCTCCGTTCGTTCGGTTCGTTAGTACATTTCTGCAAATAGGTAGACGCACGAGTGCATTACCGAGCGCGGTCGAACATGTCGACTCGAAATTTTGATAAGAACGATGGGAAAGAGGAAGAGGACTGTATGATTGTTCGCAAGACGCGAGTTAAGTGCACCCACGCAAGCGCGCGCGCGCGCGCGATCTTCGGGTCGTACTCTAGAGATTAGCATCTTTTCGCGTTCAGCGAACGATAAGATTGCGGAAGTTCCAAGAAACGTCATTAGCAGATCGAGATGAAGTTTCTACGGTGTTGTGGTAAACGTGTATAGCTCGTAGAGAAGCGACGAAAAGGAGGGGGAGAGAGGAAATGCGAGCAATTTTTAAAGGCTCGTCATGCTCATACTGGAAGAATATCACGGCGCGTCAAAAGCCGTTGTCGGGAGCAGCGTGGTCGAGTGTCAGCGAGGATTTCGTACATCCGATCAAGATCGTGTTACCATCAAGGGATTAAGCCTCGGAGTGGAATTGCTTGGGATCTGGGAAGGATAACGGGAGTGAGATAGGTCGATGCGATGGCTGGCTCGAGGAGGAAAGAGGAAGAGAGAGAGAGAGAGAGAAGGGTAAGGAGTGAGTGAAACGCACGAAAGCCATACAAGTGGAAAGGAAAGGACAAGGATGGCGAGTTCACGGAGGGCTGCCGGTTACCTATTCGAACTGATGAACGGAGCGACGCGAAAACTTAAATGGCAGTTGAGAAATATAATTTCCCCAGCTGTCAAATGTGTAAGCCGGAACTGTACCAGGGGATCTGTTCGTTTCACAGACGAGCAACAACCACCAGCAGGAACGGCAGCATCGTCAAACTCAGCCGTTCTCTCGCCGACGTTTCGTTTCCTCCGTCTCTCTGCGTCCGGACCAAGCAACCCCCTTTTCTCCACTTGCTCTCTCTCTCTCTCTCTTCCCCCCTCTCGTTCTTTCCCTTTCTCTTTCTCTCCATCTCTCTCGCTCACCCCAATCCTTCCACGCGTTGATTCAAATTTAAATTACATAATTACATTAGCACGGTTAGCATCTCGCGTAGGAAAACTCATGTGAGCTTAAAACCTGCTCGTTTCGTACGTGCCAGGATTCGTTAACGCTGATGCAGATCGCGCGAGCGCGACGAGACGTGGACCGTACGTCTATCCATCTCTCTCCCTCTTCCTCTCTCCCTCTTCTTCTCCCCCCCCGCTACATAACGTGTGTGTAATCAAGTAATTGTCATGCTGGACGTTCCTGCGCCAACGAGTCGAACGATATTCATATTGACTAATGAGAGCCCTTCCTTCATTGCCATTCATTTTCATACACTTCCATCGAATTTCTACGACGGCTGACGACTCTTTTCCGGCACGTAAAGAGAGATAGTATTAAAGCTCGCTCTGGTGAAAAGCCGAGGTGTTTGAGAAGCGATACACCATGAAATCATAATCCGGAGGGTGATCCGCGTTAAATCCTATATAGAAAGCAGCATCCCACCCCGATCTACACTTTATGCTTTCGTTCTGCCATCAAACGGAGCCACAAAATTATGAAGCGATCGCCTAAAGGAATAATCTTCACGAACGGTGGCTTCAATCCGTTTAGGGCTGTTACTCCAATTTCGCGAATTCAGTCGTAAGTCATTCGCCAGGGCGAAAGGACGTTCTATTTATTCGTGATACTCTGCGACTCTCTCTCTCTCTCTCACTCTCTCTCTCTCTCTTTTGCTTCCTCTTTCTTTTTCTTTCTTTATCCATGAGAGACCGAGCGGGTAGCAAGCTCTGTTCCACCGAGCGTCGTTTCAGTTGGTCGATTTTACGATCGCCTCTGTTTTACGACGTACTTCGAGAAAACTGTGAGCCATCTCTTCTTCGTTCGCCTCTCCCTCCTCTCCATCCCTCTCTTCTACCTTCCACCCATGGCCTCATCCCTCGACTGTGATACCTGGCCACGCATAAATGTGTGCTGGCAATATCCATTTCCTATTTATTTCTCGTTTTGTTCGACCTTTCTAAAAGCGAAATGTACCGCCTAGGACCATGACCAGCATGCGTGTGTAAAATCCAGCATGTGAACTCGGACAAGATAAAAGAATGAAATAGAGAGAGAGAGAGAGAGAGAGAGAGAGAGAGAGGAAAAGAAAGTATCGACTCGCGTCTGAATCGAGTTCACCTAATTCCAAAGAAA
This sequence comes from Odynerus spinipes, assembly GCA_032403825.1. NCBI lineage: Eukaryota > Metazoa > Arthropoda > Insecta > Hymenoptera > Vespidae > Odynerus > Odynerus spinipes. The sequence continues at coordinate 5,472,412 of JAIFRP010000021.1, read as the reverse complement.
ATGATATTTAAAGAGAAGTAGCTCGCCTTAACTCGAATCAAAAGTAGCCGGGGCAGCGCGATGAACGGGACAACAAAAAGCGGGTGGGTATCTTTAACGTGCAGCCGCTGTTTTCTTTTCATTCGGCTAAAATTTATCGGCCGCTGCCGGCAACACGCGAGTTGGAAGTTCGGACGGATGAAAGCGTCGGAGGAAGAAGAGAGCGAGGAGGTGGACGACGAGGTGGAAGAAGAGTAGGAAAAAGAGAGGAGAGAAGTACTTGCGAGTATCTAGAGTTGAAAAGGGTGGATTGCCGTACAAGAGAGAGAGGGAGATATATATATATATATAGTAGGTAGGAGGTAAGCAGAAAAGAAGGAAGGAAAGAAGGAAAAGGGTTGATAGAAGAATATGAGAGAAGAAGAGAGATAGAGGATACCACTAGATCTGAGTTTCGTGTCCCACTTAGGCTCTCCTCACGGCGGCTCGTTCATTTGTTTTTTGCGTCTGGCACTTAGGACGCTCGGGGTAAACCGCAAATCCCCAATTCCCACGGGGTAAGACCGAGAGGGGGATGGAGTGACGGCTATGAAAAAAGAGGGAAACCTGAGGCTGAGGTGGGGAAAGCGGGAGAAAATGACGGAGAAGAAATCCTAGGATCTTACTCCTTTTCTACCGATCCGTTGTCTGGAAGCACCTAGAAGGATCCACTCGCGCGAACCGTAAGGCCCAAACAGTTTTAAGTAAATGGTCCGAACGTCCTCCGAAGAATAGAATGAATCCTTTACTAGCCGCACCTCTCATTTGTTCGGCCACGGATGCTCCCTTATCGGCCATTTTCTTCCTTTATTATAATGGACATACTCGCATTAGGCTTGAAATTCCTTTAAGATGCTCTCCTCTTGTATCTTCGGTCTGGGTTAACCTTCGGCTATTCTTCTTGATCAAACGATCGTTTCCCAAAAATAAATCAGAGTCTCTCTCTCTCTCTCTCTCTCTCTAAGGACTTTGGTACGAAGAATATATGGAAGAAAGGAAAGAGGAAAGAAAATAGGGTTGAGAAAAGAAAAAGAAAGAAAAACACTTTCCCATTGTCGAGTACCAATCTGTTTTATCGGCCGATCAATAATTTAACATCAATTTACGTAGCACGATAATCGAGGCTTCGTTGTGTGATCTTGCGGAGCCTCTTAACGTCAGCGAACAATCAAACGAGGAGGATTCTCATAGAAGATTCATCCGATTGTCTCTGCCTTTCCCCATCAAATCACACGAGTATCAGCAGGCCGCATTCATCGTTAGCGTGGAGACATCGCCGAGCGTTGAATAATTTGTCGCGCCATAGTCACCGTAAAGTGCCTTCTGCTTCCTGGTACGATCGATCGATCGCCTGGAGTTCCAACGGGGGACTGAGGGTGGGATAAGTGGAGGAGGGTAGAAGTCCCGTGGAAAACGCGTGGAAGGGCACGATCGAAGCCTTTATTCTCTTTTCGACGTGGATAAAAATAACCGCAGTGCTCGGGGAACGAAGTGGATACGTTATCAAATACAAGCGCGATACGATCTACACATTTAACAGATATATGTATATATACGTACTAGTATACGTATATTACATACCTCGTATGCTACGGAATCAAAAGAAACCATTTTTATTTCAAGTATAACCTAAACGATCGAATTAGAATTTCGTTCATCTCACGATCAGTCATCCCGCAGGACGTGAAACGGGACGAGAAGAAAGGAAGAAAGGAGAAGGTAAAGGAGATGCGGAGGAGAGGAAAGGAGTCGAAAGAATTTCCACTGGGCTTTGACTAACCGGAAGCACACGGAATGCCTTAGTGAAATTGAATGAAACGAAGGGGGTAACGGCATATAAGGGGCAGGGTGGATAGCACTTGTGGCGAACGTAACGAACGCAACGTAATATCGCGTTTGCTGTTCACCGTCTGGCATTTAACCCAGTCACTGTAAGCTTCTGACCAAGGAATGCCTTTACTACTACTACCGACTCTCTCTCT
>JAIFRP010000021.1:5448646-5470394 GCA_032403825.1 Odynerus spinipes | reverse complement strand
CTCTCTCTCTTTCCCTCTTGCTAGTTTCGACCACAACGAAGGGTCCACCTTTGGGTCAGACAGAATCGCGAGCCTCGAAGCATGTTCATTTCTCTCTTTTGCCACTCGTCGAATGTTCACGCATACATGCAACATACGTATAGGCGCATGTATGTACATAGTACATATATTTGTATGCACGATCGATCGGAAGCTGCGTCGCTGTTCCACACTCGTTTATCGAATAAACAAAAGAAACGTAATATCGTGGTGCGATATCCGAACCGAATAACGAATCTCCGAAACTTTGTGTAAATATTATACCTGGACATTCGATCGGGAACGTCCAGGGCGAAATAAACGTATAGCTCGGCTCGTCTAGCCCGAACGAAAGCGAATCGGTTGGTTAATATTTTGTCGGGGAAATTGCTGGCCACGGTAATCGGGCCTACCGACCGCTCAGTTTCGGTAAACGTAGAGATATCGGGATTTTCTACGAGTGCTCGCGTTTTGAAATATGGTATGCCAGAATAGATACGTAAACATAAGCGATCGTAATCGTTCTCGTCGTTTATCGGCATGTAGCGAAAGGGACATTGAATTACGGAGCGGAAATTAATTGAACGGGGGCTCAACGATGAACGTAACGCATCTTACGAAATATTTCGAACCACCCGATCGATAGTTACTCTCGGTACGACGTTACTTTCGTAGAATACCTGTATGTAATATCAGACGTTGATTTAATACCCGATGGAACTTGGAAGGTGCCTCGGGTAGACCAGGTGGAAGCGTCGTAAAGACGATACCATAAACTGTAACGCTAGGAATGAACGAATGGGTAGGAGGAGGTCGAAGGGTAAGGGCGGAAGAAGGAACCCGCGATCGTAAAATCTCCGTCGCTTCGAGCGTGCCGATTTAAATGAGAGGACACGCGTATGAAACGGATACGCGCGCGATCCTCTCGAACGTGTGTCTTTCATGTGCCGTCATATAAATTCATACGTGTATCTGTCGCTTGTATCTACGTACAGGGTGTTCCTTTGAAAATTTTACATCTAAATGTCTTGAAAAAAGAAAGTTGGCGAACGTTAATGTAAAATTTTTCTATTAGAGAGTGTAAGAGATGATTGTGCTGTAACGCAGGCACAATAGATAGCTCATAAAAACGCTACATTTAACGTTACTTACGCATTTCGCGCTCGCGCAGTTATGCGCAGTTCTGGCCTACAGCCAAGTTTAAAACTTAATTATTTGCATTTTCTGGGAGGAACCTTCTACACTGTACCGTACCGCACGTGCATTCTCCGCATATTTTTTACTCCGAGGTGGTGGTTCCCCTAATGGATACTCGATAAACGCTAGTGTACACCTACAACCTCGTACTTTCACCGAATATAGAAAGAGCGAGAGAGAGAGAGAGAGAGAGAGAGAAATTTTTCATTTAGCCCGTCACGCAGGTAGCTTCACGTCCGACATATTCCCCGTATCGATCACAAAAAAGCAGTTTAACGGGGCGGAAGCTCGACGAATTTCTTAGAAAGTACCGCCTAGCTAACAACCAGTCTACTTTTCTTCTACAAGCCGGAACGTACGAGTCCCGAAGCTATACTCTTTTCTCGCTTTCGCTCTCTTATCGATCTCCGCGCGTAGTCTACGCATATTTTGTTCCATACACGAGGGAAACTTCTGGGAATCAGTTTATCATATTGCATTTGGTAAATCGTTGTACGTTTCGCGGTTAACCCGGCGCACTACTGGCGCTATCCGCTCGAATCAATGGAAAAGTGGATAGTAACGGTATCGGCACGAGCGAAGGTTTGCTTTGGACATCGGCATCGGCCAGGCGCAAAGTAAATTACGTACTATTTCCGAGTAATAAATGTAACATCGTTATCGGATGTTTCCTAGCACGCACGCGCGCCTCTGCCTCGCAGGAGTGGTGCCGCCCTTTTCTAAACTAATTTATTTCGAGCGCACCGAACGAACGAAATTCGATCGCGAACGACTCGCGGCGTTTGATCAGAAATACTTTTTAACGCGAATAATACGTGCAACGTGGAGTGCTTTACGGCACTCGAAATATCGCATTTTCAAGCGCGTTCTCAACGCGCGTCGGGAATTCCATTCACCGGTCAACCAGGAAAACGATTTGTACGCGTATACGTGCGAGCACGACGCACGCCACGAGAAACATCACGAACATGATGTTACGCCTTGCAAATGGAAGGGTAGTTACTATATCTCGGGACAGGACGCAGCTGGTGGGAATTGTAAAGCAGCGATGTCCCGGTCAGAAGACGCCCGCAGCTCGGAAGTTCTCTCCCTTTGCCCTTTCGAAGGTCACCGATGCAGTAATGAAAGGGACAGAGAGAACACAGGGTAAACACATGGCAGTAGCGTCAGCGGCAGTTCTCTCCTGGCACGCTGCTGCGTCGTCCGACTAGAAGGTGAAGGGGCAAAGGGCGTGGAGGGGCTCGAAGGGAGCGAGCGTGTTTCCGTGGTGGATGGAAGCCGGCCAAGTCGGAGCTACGAGAGTTATGGGTCTGCCGCGTGACGGCTGGATCAGGGGATCACTTACCGCACGATTTCAAAAGGATTTTGCGAGAGGCGGGACAAGAGGTCGACGCGGGACAAGAATCTCGGACCAGGCAGAGCCGAGAGGACACCATACGGCACGCGGGGAAGCTCAATGAGCCACGACGGTGCACTTGCACCGTGCACCGTCGTCTCGATCTTCAAATCTGACAATGAGATCTAAACTCGTGATGCAAAAGAGAAAGCTCGCAACTGCATATTTTTTTTTTCTTTCGAGTTCACCGCGAACGGTACGGTGCCACGAGAAAAATCCACCGAAACGAATGGATTCTGAATCTCTCGATAAACCGCGTTATTCTTCGAAATTGTTTACCACTTTTACTCGAATATTCTATGGCACGACGTGCACGAGCACGGGTTGATTTAAAATAATAAAACAACGACTTACGGTGCACGATGGTGCTGCCAGGGTACGTTAAAATTGCAATTCGAATATTTATAGCAAAGTTTGCAATTAATATTTCTGACGTAAATCGCGAGAAGCAATAAAATCCAGGTTGTGGGTTTCGTAGAGCCGGATACACGCAGCCGCGCACGCGTACCGCTCGGATATTTATCACCGGTCCATACAGCATCCTCTGGTTCAAGATAAAAGCCGGACGCTGGTACGAGTTGGATGGGTCGTTCGTCGAGCGCAGATATCGTTCGCAACTTCCGTTTACGGACCGGCGAGCCATCAGCCGCCACCACTCCCTCTCTTACCACCCCTTTTCCCACCCTTGAGATCTCTCGATAAGATTACCGGAAGCGTACGTCGCTTCGCCGAAAGTTCGATCATAAAATCGTGATCGCGTCGTCGCGTTGTTCTGAGAGATTCGTTTTTTCAACGATGTAAAGAAGAATAATGGAAATGGACAAAAGTGTCCGAGGAAGAAGGAAGTCGCATCGGGGAAGGTGTCGTCGCGAGATACGAGAAACTCTTTCCTTGCACGGAAATATTTGCGTTTTAATCTCCGGCCAGTGAGTTAGAGAAATTTCCGAGCGTGGAATATATGGAAGGAGAACGAAGAAAAAGAGAGAGAGAGAGAGAGAGAGAGAGACAGCTTGAATTTCTCAACGTCCACGCGTCTTTCTTTTAAAAAGTATTCCACCTTCGGGCTTGTATCAGGATCGAAAGCGAAATACGCTCACGTTCCTCGCGACATAAGCTAGCGGTTGGAACGGAACCGGTTGAATTCTGGGCGAACGCGAAATAAGTAACCTCCGACCGTCTTACTTTGATCGTCTTTCGAGAAGAGCAGTGGGACGTAAAAAAAGTTTCTATGACTTCGCGCAAGTATCAAGCGGCAAGGGAGCAGCAACCGGCATCGGTCACAGGAAAGTATTGTCGCTCGGCACTTGTGCACTCCATCCACGTCTTTCGGTTCGTTCTTATTGTCGCACACGAACTTACGAACCACCACCTTACTTCCTCTCGTCACCGCCGCTACCGTCTCCGCCGTCTTCTCCGTCTCGCGAAAGGAGCTGCTACCTACATACGTCCACAGTCACATATCCAATAACGTAACACGCGCGCGAGACTCAGAAATCGAATTCCTCGTACCGCGCGAGGATCGCTCGTGTGGCTATATTGAAATAGCAATTTGTTCGCGTCTACGTCGCATTATTTGCTTTCGATGCGAGTTTCGATAGACAGGGACAGGGAGGGGGAGAGTATTCTCGGGAAAATCGCTTTGGAAAAAAGTCTCTTCTCTCTCTCACTCTCTCTCTCTCTCTCTCTCTCTCTCCCCTCCTCCTCACTCTCCCGTCTTTCCATTCGACGTTGAGAGAAATGTTGCATATAAACTTTGCTTTTTTTTATAATCTCTCCACAATAATCGTCTATCGAGATCGACAGATCAGTCCAGCAGCCAAGAATAAGCGGCAGATATTTTTAAATTGTCGATCCATTGATCTATCGATCCCCATCTTTGATAATCCTCCATAAATACTTATCGTTCTTATACTCGTGCTTTAATCTTCTTCGCTAGAAACGTCAATGTACTTTGAAAGATGCCGATACTCTCGTCATCTTCCCAATACGTTCTTTAAAATATCGCAGCTTTTTAGAAGCAAAAGATTTCATCGAATTATACAACATCGGTCGTCCATCGATCGCATCGAACGTCTCGAACGAAAGACATTTATGGTTCTCCGTTTACGAGGATCCCCTTTCGCTTTGAATATAAGTTTTGTACCTTCAGAGGTGGTAGGTGCTTGTTGAGCGACTTGCGACGTCTAACGAGCTGTGAGTTCAAAAGGGAGCAGCTGGGAAGAAGAAGAAGAAGAAGAAGAAGCGAAGGACTAGAAAGAGGAGAAGAGAGAGAGAGGATGGTAAGGTTCGAGACAAACCGAGAAGAGAAACGAGAGGCACGCGGGAAAGGCGTGGAAAAGGAGGGAAGGAAGAATTCGCGAAGCTTTTCCTAGCAGCATCGAAAGCCGTCTCCCGCGCTCCAAGAGATTTCCTTCCTTATTGCTTAAGTGCTCGCTTTTACGCCTCGCAGTGATATGATAAAAAGCCATTTTCTCGCTCTCTCTCTCTCTACCTTCTCTCTCTCTCTCCCTCTCTCTATCTCTATCTCTCTTTCGCTTCTCACCCTTCGACCCTTTATATTCGCCTATTCCGATCCTTATCGCTGTATTCTATCTATTAAACGGCCGTATTCCTCGCTGCTGCCAGCTTAATACCTCTATTATCTATTTCCCGTCTCTCGCGGGAAGATCTCGTTACGCTTCGCTCCACGCGCTCAACCAAACTCCACCGCCTACGTTTCGAGAACAAGGAACAGAGGGAAGAGCTGAAGGAGGAGGAAGAGGAAGGAAGGAGCATGGATTACTCGGAGAAAAAGGAACGACTCCTTACCGAGGGGAAAAGTAACGCGAGATAGTTTTCACGGAGGCACGATCGTCCTCGTCTGATGTAATTTATCGTAAAACCTCACAGCCGAAAGTTTTCCCTCGAACCACTACTACTATTGCAAAGACAACGACTATGAGGATATCGATCCTTCGGGTTTACTAACGTATACATATTTATCTTCCTCTGTATCCGTAGCGGCTGAAGAAGAAGAAGCAGAAGAAGAAGAAAAAGAAATCGTAGAAACGTAACGACCGACTGTAAATTCGGTCAATGCTATTCCATGTGTCTCGATGAGCCCTAGATGAGCCTCGCTTTTCGTATTTACGTTACGTACGTACTTATGTTGGTACGACTTATAGATTCCCATATGCCACACGCGTGTTTCTCCCTCTCCCTCTCTCTTTCTGTCCCTTTCTCACTCTTTCTGGGACAGCACGTGCGCGCACGGCTGATTCTTATTCATCGATCCGCTAGAGTTCCACAGAAGAGCTCATCGTGTCTGGCTTATAGGAAAATAACGGTGGCTTTATGGCGTTGGGCCATTTTCTACCCTGCTTCTTTCTTTCGCGAGCTCTTATATTTCTTTTTTCTTCTTTTTGAAGCACACGCAGGTGAGCACTCGTCCGAACACTCGTTCGGTATAAGACACCTAACATGAGAAAGAGAGAGAGAGAGAGAGAGAGAGAGAGAGAAAAGAGACTACTAGCCTTCGCAAGTGGTATCCTCGCCATCTTTCCGGAAGCTCCTACCACGCTGATACACTCCGCTGAGTTATTGCCGCTACTCGGTGAGCCAACTTTATCGGTTATTTAACGTACCGCCGGTGATTTGTCCTCCGCGGCTCGTAAGTAGGTGCTTTGGCGTTCCACCGCCTCAAGATTACGGCGAACTTTGCGGAATCCGGAATCGGGTGAACCCTAAGCCGATACCACGCTACCATACTCCCTTTACGATCTTCGTCTTCTGCTTCTTCTTCTTTTTTCTTTCTAAGATCATTTGTTTTTTGTTAGAAATCGCTGACAAAGTTTTGTATCGAAATGATTTTAAGAATAGAATGAAAAAGGGGAAAAGATATTGGTTTAAAAGTTTATTAGATTTCAGGTAACCGTACAGCGTATGCATCTTTGATATTTCCGAACGCATTCACCGTAGTCATCTTCGTATTCCATATAGAGAGATAGAGAATAGGATATCAGGTAAATAAGATAAATATTGTGCAGTAGGTAGGAAGCTAGGTGCACGCGAATATCGTAAACGACCTAAAGCTTTCGTAACCTCGCGAAAGCGCTCAGAAATGCGATGCTTTTTCATAAAGGATAATTAACGCGTTTCTACGACGATAGTACAAACGATGCCACGTTGCGGAAACGTTTCACCTCGTAATTCCGTTTTGCGTTCGTTCTCTTTCTACCGTAAAAATATCGTTCCAAGTTTCTATTCTATTCGCTTCGATACTAAAGTCATTTTTATTTCGAAAAATGGAGAGATAGCGAGACGTGGATTTTCGAATATACGCGAAACGAAAGGAATAAGTAAGAACGTCGGAGCGGAACGGTACACGTTCGTCTTCATGCAATGCTAAACGTCGAGGTGCATCTTCAAGTTGGCGTTTTCTGACTGCTTGACCGAAGGGAGTAGGTAACGCACGACTGTAGTCAAACACAAGATACCTGGTCCTCGTTCCTCTCATACAATATGTACTATTTACCTTGACGTTCTTTCCCTCTTCGGAAACTGTACAGGCTCTGAGGAGAAGAAGAAGAAGAAGAAGAAGAAGAAGAAGAAGAAGAAAAAGAAACAGGAAGAGAAAGAAATTGAAGCTGGAAACGGCTATGCGAAACCCTTCAAAGTTAACGCATAAATAAGTTAACATATGCTATCCAAAAGGGGCTCGTGAATCCTGAAACGAAACAAGGCGGACGAGTATTTTATGCAGTGTGTATTTACGCACGACTTAAGAAAATATCTCAATGTAAAATCGCCGTGTGGGTAGAGAAAACTCGAAACAGAACTTTTCGATTTCCTTGCCGCTTTTACGCTCATTGTCGTTGAAAACGTTATACGCGAGTACGGTTCGTTGTAGAGCACGTTAGAAAGAGATAGAGATAACTGGAAAGACGTCGAGCGATTTTCAAAAACGATATCTCTCCAGACTCGTTTCCGTAGGTATATACTTTTGATACAGAATAACGGGTAACGGCGCTTGTCCTTCTCCTCTCGTAACACCGTAGGTAAAGCTGACCGCGGCTTTAAAGGAGTTCCCTTCTACTATCTATTCCTCCACGATTCGTCCGCACCTATTCTCCGCAGGCGATATATATTCCGTCGATCCGGCGCAAATCTCCTATCATGACTTTTCTACCGTTGAGTTCGCCATTCTTCTTTGTTATCTTTACCTCGGCTATCCCTTTTCTCCACCCGACCTCCATCTCCTCCACCTCTTTCTCTACAATTTAACCATTTTTTTGCCTCTGATTTGCAGGTTCGAGCGGATATAAATCCAGGAATTAATACGAAAGTACGATGTATTCGGACGAGTCGGGTAAGAAGAAAAAAAGTGAGGAAGAGAAAAAGATAACGAGAGAGAGAGAGAGAGAACGGAGCGGATCGTACCAGCTTACGAGCGTGTAATATCCCGGATGTGAAGCTTGTTACGTCGCTGAGATCTCGTTCTCTTTTGGAATTTCTAAAAATGGCTCGCTGGCCGCGCGTCCAACACTTTTTGCGAATTTGTTATCTTAACGAGCGAGAGGAACTATTTCCGTCCCGCGAGATCGAATCATACAAGTTTGATGCCTCGTCGCGCGATAAATTAGAATGTAACGCGTTGCATACGGAACGTTCCGTAAACTATTGTCGCGCTTCTGTCACGCACACGAGCAAGTTGGAAAGCGAAGGAATTGGAAGGCTTCCCGAAATTCACAGCCGGTTTTATCGAAAGCATCCAAATGAAAGGGAGGCCTTAAAATAGGACCTTTCTAACGTTCCAGTCTCGCGACGACGCGAAAGGAATTCGAAGGAGCGGAAGAAAAAAGTCTGCTGGAAGTTTCGATCGTCGCGAAATTCTTTTCGAAAATTCCTTGGCTCTCGCTCGTCGTCGTCGCCACCGCCGTCGTCGTCGTCCTACGACGACAAGAAGGAAGTGAGCTTTATTCCGAACTGGCGAAGCGATCAATATCTTGGTAGTTTTCGAGCCAAACGTTGGGCGTCTTCGTCCGGCAGTAGCGCAACGACCGATTAGAACTTTCGATCTCTTTCAAAACGCTTGGCATGGGTTTTTTTTGGGGGGGAAAATAGAAGTGTAGCGAACTATTATAAAGTCGTTAGATGGAGTACCATCGCATCGTTGCCATTCACCAAACACGAATTTTCAGTGGAAATACGTCGTCGTTACGGTCCGCTCGTTTTCGGATGCGGCTAACGGTGGGTGGAAAGGGAGAAAGCAGAGAGAGTGAAGAGAGAGAGAGAGAGAGAGAGAGATGAGGAAAGGGAGAAAGAGATAGAGAGGGCAGGGACGGTGGCTACTTCACATCGTCGAATATCCGAGCACAAAGAGTGGGCAGTTTTGGGGGCGGCGGTACCGCTCAAAAGGGGTTCGGTTCTGGAAAGAGAATCGAGGTGGGACACACTCGCCGTTACATTGCATTACAAAGAGTGCAACCCGCTGGCAAAATCCTGTCAACGGTAACGCTGCTTTCGCGGTGCGTTAAAATTCCACGGCAGGAAACAATATTGGCCGTTGTGTTCGCGTCTCGTTTCATCACTAAGCTCTCACGCACGTTTGCTCACTCACTCTCCCTCTCTCTTTCTCTCTCCCCCTCTCTTTTTCTCGTTCTCTCTTTCTCCCCCATCGTCGCATTCGAATGACGATTCGCTCCACCCTCATCCCTGCGGCCTCGGTCTCTCGCCACCTTTTTTATATATATTTATCTTCTTTTTTATTTACACTAGCCTGTTCGACAAGAAAAAATGATAAAAACTGTTTTACGCCCCCCCCCAGGCAGACAGGATTAACTACCGGTACCGTGATGGATGCTAGGGGAGGCTGGTGCAGATGCTTGCTGATACGGCGCTGATATCGTCGGCCCGTTCTCGGAAAAGAGGGACGACTTCATCTCAAAGTTCAACAATCATAGTAGATCGGATTGAGCTCCCGAGCGAGTGCAGAGCCGAGTGCAGAGCCGATCGGGAACAAGGAGGAATTCGTCGATGCGTGTATCGATCTCCGACAGATTTACTTACGGCAAAGAAAACAAGGAAGGTCCACATAATTGAATGATAGGGTGAGCGTGCGCGAGGGAGCTCCAAATGGATCATCCTTTGAAGCAGGTATAATTCAAGCATGCTCCAGCAACAGGAACGGCGATGTTTACTTATGGTATTAGCTCCCAAGCTGTAGTACTACTCGGATCCAGAACCGTCCTACTCGCATCCGCATAGAGCTACACCAGCAGCCCGTTAGACCCGTCACAAAATCAATTTTGCGATAACGTTTGAACGGGACGTTGGCCCGTCGCGTCCTCCTATTTTACATTAGCACCGCTTCAGTTATTAACCCTAAAATAATACGTATTAGTGTCATTACCCACCGATAATCCTCGATAGGTTGTAAACAATTTGCTTAAACGCCCGGTGGCCGGCGCGTTGCGTCAAAACTACTCGCTTCCTGGTCTCGTTCGTCGCCTTTGTACTCGAGCAGCCCGTCGCGTCGGCCAGACGGGTAGTAGATTATCGCAGACGTACGGAAATGGAAATGACTCGATACAAAGGAGAGAAATAATGTTACCCATTTAGCAGAGTACCTACCTCTGTGTACATACCTACATGCAAGGCGGATTTATTCGGTATTCTTTTCCACGAAAGCCACGCGCCGGAGCGAGACCGCGTTAACCGCTCCAACTTTCCGAGCTTCCAAAGCGCAATAAATATACCACGCCGGAGATTATTTCTAGGAAATGCACCCTAGGAGCCGACAACGAGTCTACGCGGTGTAATTGGCGAAAACCAAACTAGAGGGAATTTCAACGCCACAAAGGAATCGCGAACACGCGCGCGCGTGTGTATTATACAATTATAAAACTAACTACGCGAGTAAGAAGCGACTGCGGGGTCTTTCTCTCTCTCTCTCTCTCTCTCTCTCTCTCTCTCTCTCTCTCTCTCTCTCTACTTCTCTTTCTCTGTGAATGAATAACAGAAGTCGCGACAACGTGTCGCGTTGACATCGTACACGAAGAATGACTCGAGAAATCTCTCGCGAGGTTATTAGCAGAACGTCGAATCTATTTGTCTCTCCAGAGCGATCTTGTTAATTATTCGATTCGACGGTGCACGATGTCTCTTTTTACACTTCCATCGTACATTATATAGGTACCTACGCGTACGAAATTACTACCGCCATTCGTCGATAAAATTCCAGGGGGAAATGTCAAAGCGAAAATACGTATTATCAATAATGTAGCTAGGATTCGGATTAATAATCACATTTACGTCGACTTTTTTTATTCCCTCCTTTACCGACGGACTGCTGTCCAATGGCTCTATCAAATAATAACGGAACGAAACATTTTACCGTGCAAATTCGTTCCAAATGAAGTATTCGAGCGAATATTCGAATGCTCATCGAGAATACTTCACGTGAAATAATTATTTTTGACGTAGCTTATACGTCGAACGTAACGATACAGATTCGGCGATATTACGATCTTAACTCGCGTAAATTGCTTGAAATTCTATATCGACGCTCGCAACGAATCGCTTCTCGAAAGCGCACACGTGTCTGGAACGAAGAGACTCGACCGATCATCCAGCCAAGCAATAAACTTTGCTACTCGAGAAGAAGATTCGGCTGTGTTAGCTAGTAGTAGAACCGACAAGTAGTACGAGTCGATCGTTAATCGTACAAAGTAGAGAGCGAAAGAGAGAGAGAGCCGACAGAAGGATCGACTTCTTCCTTCCGTTAGATCGCGCCGAACGTTAGGAGCAGGCCGAAATGTTAGAATAAGAGAGGAGAAGGGAAATGAAAGACTACGACGACGACGACGACGACGACGACGACGACGACGACGACGACGACGACAATGACGATGTCGCGCGCGACATTACGCAAAGTTGTCTGATTTATGCAGGCTCGAGAGTTTCGGTTCGCGAGGTGGCACGAAGGATTCCGAAGTAAGTTTAAACGTTTCTGTCGCGAAGCCCTGGGCTTCGAACGAATAGTTGCCATCGAAGTTTCATCGGAACGTTATGGGCACGCGTATAGAGGAACGATCAACGTGCACCTGCAGGGTGCAGGGTATAGGCGCTGCGTGCGCGACGCGAGAGGATTTCAAATCTAGATTAATGCAAGCCGAAACGTCTAAATCATTGGGAGGAATACGAAGAGAGTGAGTAGCGTGAACACGCGCGCGCAGACGCGTGTTCTCTAATGAGAATTTTATACAACGACCCTGGATACAGAGAGCAAGAAAGAAAGAGGGAGAGAGAGAGAGAGAGAGAGAGAAGGAGGAAGAGAGAAGAGCACGTGTTGCCTCCTACAATTTCCCGCGCCTTGTTGAAACGCGATATTAATTAATCGACTTTACCCGAGCCGTTATTCGACTCGTGCTACGCTTTTAGCGGGGTGAATTATGCTCGGGTGGAAAGTCCCACGGCGAAGAATCTAATCGAAAGATAATAAACGTGACCATGTGAATAACTTCGCACGAGAACCATCGTACCCGCTCGCGAGTAAAAAGTTGCGAGCGAATGAGCATCGACGTACCGTATAACAGGAATAAATAGGTCCCGGGGAAATGCTCGCGTTTCACAAAGCGGGAATTGATCATCCCATTAAATCCATGATTAGCGACGATTCTGCGCGCGTAATTGATTGGCCCTAAATTCAGGCGCGTCGCACGAATTTCGAGCTACTACGAGTACAATTATCCTGATGACGGAAACAAAAGGCCGCGTCGATGAACGAGATTTATTATTCTCTCGACGCGTTTGCCACGCGCTCTCGAAAGCGATAGATGTGCATCGTGCGTGGGAGCGAAAAGGTCAACGGGATCGAAGAAAGGTGGAAGAAGGATCCCGTTAGAAGGATTCAAATTGCTCGTGCATTTCGGTGCATCGCGATAGAGTACACGTCGATCCCTCGTCGTCGGCAGACGGGAAAGGGAACGAACGAAGCCGCAAATCCACTTGTCGAAATTCAGAAACGGCCGAACGAATCGGTCGGGACGTCGTTTCCGATGGATTTCGGAAGGGTGAACACGCGTGTGCGCACTCGGATGCATCGCGCGGGCTTAAAATGGATGGGAGCGTGCGCTCGCGATGGAACGTCGCCGACGAATTACTATTCCGGAAATGAATATTTTACCATTAACTTTGCGCAGATTCCATTGTAGTAATTGGGAACACTTCCGAGCAGCGGGTGCCAAACCGCAGGGCGCTACAATCAATTACGATGGCGTCATGCCGCAGTCCATATATTATGCAGCACATCGAATGTCCCCTCAAATGATACACCTACGTGTTTGCACAGCCGTGCTTTATGCGTTCCCTCGCGCAAAGACGGGCGTGGGAGCAAGCGAGCGAGCGAGCGAGCGAGCGAACGCATACGTGTGCGAGTGGACGAGTTTGTGCGTTCGCGCGTAAGCGTCAGCGGCGCGTCGAGCGAGCCAAGCTGCGCGCCTCGATAAATTGGCTACGTTAAATTTAATGTCATTCATTTTGTCGACGAACGACGGCTCGCTGAGCAAGCGAGCGCAAGAGCGCGGTACGCCGCGCTAGCAGCCTCTCTACACGTGTGCGAGGACCACGCGTGGACGAACTTTCCGTCACTTTCCGAGCTTTCCGAGCTTTCCGAGCTTTCCGTGCGACGACATCGAAACTGTCACGCATCGGTAATAACTCGCCACGCTCGTTCTCTCGCTCTCTTCTACCTCTTTCTTCCTTTTTCTCTTTCCCCGTGCCACTAGCCACCGTCTCTCTACGGACGACGCAACCTTTTTTGCATTTGGTTTACCGAACAACGTTACGTGATGTCAGCACCGCCGACGACACGGAAAAACTCTGTAAGAGGTCACGCAAAACTCTTAGAAAACTAGTACCCCTTCGAGACGCCCCGACAACGTTCTTTTCGCCCGCCATGCTGCTATGTTTCCCAAGTAGTCGCACGAAAATGCGTGTGAGAATCGTCTGGAGTCAAGAGTCGCACGAGTCCCGCGAAAACGTCGCCGGTTTATTTCCAAAACGTTCGAATTATTTAGGAGAGGAACAGAAAATAACTTCGACCTCGTCCGCCACGCTCCGTGAAAAGTTTAAGTGTATCCGAGGGTCAGAGGGGAAGCATTGAAATTTTATACAAAGTTTCGATAAAAACGATAATTTCTACATCCAATGTACCGTCACTTATCTCCGATAAAAATGGAACTTGCTTTTCTTCTCAATATGGTAACAGGTTTTCCAGGAGAATTATTCCGAGCGGCGATACCCGTTCCCCTTTTTGTTCTACGTCAGTCGAAATAGGCCACGCGATGGCAACCGAGTAAGCGGAGACATTCTCGTCCTCTTCCTGTGGGACACTCGTCTTCCGGCCCTGTTGGGAGAAGAAAAAAAAATCATATCTTTATGATTTACCGTTCGACCGACTTTCCGCACGGAGCTTCGCCGTGGTAGCTTAAATTGCCTCTGCGTGAAATCGTATCCTGTGAGCGTGCTCTCGTCTCTCTAGCGAGATCTAATACTCTTGCTTTTCTATACATACCATATTCTTATTTACTCGAACGTAGGGACTACCGTTTCGCGTTCGATCCGCGGTATCGTGTCTACTTTACGACGTTAGCGTCGACCAAATGAAAACTTTCCTTTTCCCCTTCAGGCACTCTGACATTCAAACGAATCATTTCCACAAAGGGATCAAAGTGCTTTCGTTCCTCGATCCAGCTTCTCTCTCTCTCTCTCTCTCTCTCTCTCTCTCTTTCCGGGAGCAAGAAAGTCGAAGTAAATTTATTTTATAAAATAGAAAAATCATATTCGATTTGTCCATTTTAAAAGAGGCGAACGGTCAAAGTACCTACCGCGCACGATCGACAACGTTTACACTGCTAATACGATATTTTCGTGAAGTATCGCGCGCTATGATAACAAATGATATTTATAACTTTGGAACGATTACGACGACGACGACGACGAAGACGACGACGATGGCGACGGGTAGAACGTTCTACGTGTATTCGATGTGAAAGTCGAAAACGAATTTAAAGCAAATGGAAGGTGAAGTTAGAGAGAAGACCGATGGCCTCCCATATAAGCGATCAAAGCTTCGAGCTTTCGAAGCGAACGCGCGCAAGTAGCGCATACAGGTGTCGTCTCCGTTGAATCCACGAGCGAAAGAGAGAACGAGAGAGAAGAGCGAGAGAGTGAGAAGGGAGAGAGGAAGTCTCTCGTAGAATCGAGGCCATCGTACGGTAAAAAATTGTACGCCGTCTTCCACACTGCACGATCAGAAAATTGATTACACCGAGGACGTCGAAGCACATCGGCCAAATCGAGGTTAAGTCAGGCGCTACCATCGACACGTCAAATCTCGAGATTATTAATCAACGTAGCTACGTACAACGTCGGCCCGAATATAACGTCTCTGGCAGACGTTCTTGGTACATTGACATCTTCGAAAATCTAAAATATGAAATTGCCAATTTCTAATTCACATTCCTCCAACTTCTCTCCTTCCATTTTAAATTTTTTTATATTTTTATTTTATATTTTATATTTTATTTTTTTATATTTTCTATATTTTTTTATATTTTTTTTTATTTTTCTGAGTTGTACTGTCTCGTCTGTAGGGGCTATGGCCTGAAGACGTAATAAACCATCTATCTATCTATCTATCTATCTATCTATCTATCTATCTATCTATCCATGTTCATCCGAGTTCGTTCGAATCGTTGAACCTTCTAAGCTCCTTTTAATATCCTCTTTTAACATCCTCTACACGGGTATAGGTGTCGTTTCTCTGATAGATACGCGATTAGTTCGGCAATTATTAAAGAGAACCTTTTCGAATGCTCTGCATTTTGACAGCGATTCTATCAATGAAACATCCTTCTAGCAAATTTCATCGTTTTCCGATCGAGAACGCTCAAAGTTCGCGCGAGGAGCATAAGGAAAGGAAAGAAAAAGGTTTTCGTCCATCGCGACCGGCAAAAGGGTAGATTCGTGACCCCATAGAAGCGCAACAGCGAGAGCGGGGGTGAGAGGTGGCATGAATCGACGAATATGTTCTATAAGAAATCCGACTTTTCCGAAGGGCGCCCGCCCTTCGACTCTTTATCCTTTTGTATCCGTTTTCGTGTTACCGTACACGCATAGGTACCTACATATATGCTCATACTTACATACACAAACGTACATACGGAGCACGGGCATACATGGAAACGCATATACCTGTAGGAATATAAAAGAGATTGGGTTTTCCTGAAAGACGTATAAAGCCGGGGGTAGCGAGCTCGATCGAGAGCACAGTCGCCATTCCATCGTTATCACGGTAACGCGAAGGCTTCTTCTTCTCGCGTTCGCGTATTTATCTCCAAATTCGGTTCTCCCTCTCACTCTCATTTTCTCTTTCTCTCCGTCTCTCGCTCTTTTCTCATACATCGTATGTAATACTTACCCTTGGCACAAGAGAAGAAGTACAGAAGGGGATGGATCGTCGCGACGAAAAGAGATCGCGGCTCACGATTCGTCCGTCGACGCTTCCTCTTCTTTCACGGTAGGGTGGAGTAGGGGAAGGGCGATCCCATAAAAAGCTCATAAAGCGTCGTTGGTAGTATATGCCGTGGTGCTTCGGGGCGAGACCTTAACGCGCTTCTCGAGCCAGCCCCTACATCTTCTCTCTCCCTCTTTCTCTCTCTCTCTCTCTCTCTCTCTGCCTATTTCTTTCTCTCTTTCATGAAGGCATAGAAAGAGACGCGTATCGAGCATCCGCATAGACGCAACATAATAGACCGAGCACCTACTGGAATTTTCATTTTTCCGGTCGACCTCGCGGAAAATCATAGCCCCGGCAGAGCCCGGCATCCACCGCCGTAGGAAAAGATGGCTTCGCGTTGGTAGTCGCGATGCGAAAAATGCACGGCTGACCGATGTCGTGGCTCCTCGTATGTAATAGTGCGGCCAGCCGTGGCTTGCCGTGTAGGCAAAAACACGCCGCGGATAGAGGAGAAAGAGAGAGAAGAGGAGAACGCTTTTCTCCACCTCGTAAACGTTCGTGCACGAGGAAAAAAGAAAAAAAGAGAAAAGAGAAAAAAGAGAGGAGAGAGTCGGTATTATAGATTTTTCCAAAGAAAGAACGTACGCTTCTGGTACGCACAAGCATAGTCCGATAACGCGAATACGCTCTTCTTGCGCGGCCAAACAACTTTGATCTCATCGATTCTCTCCTGCGAGGGTTAACCTTTTCACCTCTCGACTTCTGACGCGTTCTCTCTCTCCCTCTCTCTCTCTCTCTCTCTCTCTCTCGTTCTCTCATTCTCCATCTGTCTCTATCTCGGTCACTTTGTTCCAGCACTCGCTTCGAGATACAACGGCAAAGCGTTCGACGCGAGTAGATTTTTGTCGGATAAAAGGTAGAAATCGATGTGCCCGTCGGCACGATGCAAACGGGGTCGAACGAGAGGATATACTTTGTCTATACATATCCCGTTCGTAGCTCACTACACGTACCTACATACTATGTAGGTACGTGGATATGTCGCGCGTACCATTCCGCGCGAATATCACTTTTTTACGGTTTACGCAAAAACTTATGTCAATAAACGGGCAGGCAGATTTAATGTGTTTAATTTATTTATTTGCCGTCGACGGCAAATAAATACCTACTGGCCGATCGTAAATCTATTTGATATATTGTCGATGCGCTTCGTTTATCGGGATACAGGCTCTTTATGCCAGCGACCCGACTCGCATTACGAATTTACTTGCGATTTGCGAGACCGATCGGAAATGTAATTCGTAATCGGTCGTGAAACTCATCGCTTCTCGTTCCGAACGAATCGCCGTCTCCTCCACTTTCGGTTCGGAAGGTAAGCGATTCCGGGGAAGATCTTTCCGATGAATTTTACGCGGGAACGCGAGAAATATCGTCGGGCAACGGTGCAGGGAACACTTCGAAGGGAACGTGGAATATTTATCGCTTAAAGAAGATGCCCCATTCACAAATGAGCGAGCTTTTCGCGCAAGCTTGGAATCAACGAAGGGTGAAAGAGAGGAGGAGGAGGAGGAGGTGGAAGTAGAAAACGTTGAGGAGAAGTAGGAAGAGGAGGAAGAAAATGGAACGGTGGTGGGTCCGCGCATATTGCATGCGTCCATAAATTTAGCTCTCGCCGAGTGTTCGGTTAGTGTAGCGCACCAAAAAGAGTAATCGAATATCGGTTACGAAATATCGAATTGATATTCAATCGAAATTGAGCAATACAACTGACGAAACGAATAAAATTAATTTTTGATAGGTAACTAAGTTACTATAATTCAAACGATATTTAATTTGCTTTTACATCTATAATTACTAACATCTATAATTTTTCTACATATGTATGTACCTATCTATAAATTCTGCAACTTTCATAACCGATGTTCCGTCGAAGATTATCAGATAATGGCGAATGGAATTTTTATGAAACACATTTTTTGTGGCTGAATGTTTCATCGTTCACCCGCAGCGAGTGTTTGACGAACTGTCTATTTTTATATGACTGTGCGATTCTGCATCGGTTCGTTTTTATGTCTTTAATAGAAAGGGAGAGAAAGAAAGATTTCTCTTGTTCCTATGAATTCTCTCGTAAGTAAGACGGTGGGAACATCGTCGTTGCTACAGCGAGGAAGCTTTCTTCTTCCTTTCGTCCTTCTCTCCATCTCGACCTCGTCGTCGTCGTTGTCGTCGTCGTCGACTGAGCTCGCCTTCTTTCGAGCTATCCTCCATCCAGAGCGTTTCTATATGCCGTTATCCGTATCTCTCTCTCTCTCTCTCTCTCTCTCTCTCTCTCTCTTTCTCTTTTACTTCTATTCTATCGACTTTCTTCTTCGCAAGGCCGTTAAAAGCAATCTATACTTTATTCTCCGCTCGGGCTGTCCCGTAGCTCTCTCTCTGGTTTCATTATTCGATCGAGAATCTCGATGGATAGCGTGTGTACTCGTTCTAATGCCGACTAGCGCTTACCGATCTTCGCTCTTTCGTTCTTTCTCTCTTTCTCTCTCTATAATGTACATATATACTATATACGTCACCCAGACTCTAACATACCCTCTTTCGACCTATCGCGACGTAATTTCGAATCCTAGCGAGCTTTCGAACGAGCAATTCCCACCTTTGCACGAAGGAAAAGGGACCGGAGTCCTTTGAACTTCCGCTCCGTCGAAAGATTTCGAGAAATAAATCTACCGGAATTCTCCTCGACCGTCCTTTCCTCCCTCTATCACTCACTCTGTCTCTCTTTCTTTCACTCTTTCTATCGTCAGAGTCCCAGATTACGCGGAAGCGATTCTCGATTCTTCGTCTCGTGAGTTCCGGAGAAAGTCTCGAACGAGTCATACGCTGTTTCGCGCTTTCCCAACCAAGTATACACACATACACACACATATATATGTACATACGTAACTTGTATGTGTATCGAAGAGCGAACAAGTCGTAAAGTCGGAAGACTTCCGGTACGCTTGTCTGCGATATCCGTGCTTGCACGGAAAACTCGTGGCTTGTACACGTTGGAACACCTCGGACGATCTCTTCGATTCATCGAGGATCTCTCAATTTTTCCCTCTTTTTCTTTTTCACGTGAAAGGCTAGGAAGTTCATCGAGAGTAAGAGACAGAAGAAGTAGAAAAGAGAAAGGAAACAAAAATGTACACAGTCCGCATCTTTCAATTTCCGGGGATCATCAAACTGTGATGATACGTATAAATTTCAGAATCTTTTCGTTCTCATCGTATCCTGTAGCAAATGTACCCGGCACGAGTGATGCCTATAGATACAACGAAAATTAATTTAACCATATTGAAACGATAAAAAGTGGAACTCGAAGGTATATGAAAGAAAAAATTCGAAAAGATTAATAAATATATAAACTAGCGAATAAATATACCTCCGATCGTGTATGTATATCGTCGAGTGCTTATTAAATACGAATCCGAAACGAATACTCGTAGCGTCGCATGAGATAAAATATACGGGTGAGCGAGCGAGCGAGGAAGCCTAGATTTACATAAACATCGACCACGGAACAAAAAGCCCGAGCTGATATTGAGTTTCCCATAATTGCGTTTAAACGACGATTAGCAGAATATTAAGAGCATCGAAGTATCTTCTAGAATCCATTAACGTACAAACGAAGCTGTTCTCGTTCTACGAAAGAATGACAAATGTCTGGTAAATTGGGCTCATCGTCTCGAGTAAGGAGGAAGAGAGAAAGGAAGAAGAAGAGGGAAAGTGAGAGAAACTGGTTCAGAAATTGGGACAACAGGGGGATGAGAAAGAGATATATCGAGGATTTATGTATGAGAAAGGAGGAGAAGAAGAAAGAAGCTCGCGATAGATACAGACAGAGATAGAAAGAGAGAGCACGAGGGAGGCAGAACCGTGAGATTACGAGTTTATATGGGTTTCCCGCGTTTACCGTGAAGCTTCGCGATCGAACATTCGATTTTGAAACATTTTTCCTCTCGATCCTCCGGCTCTTTCTATTTCTCTCTCTCTCTCACACACACACACACACACACACTTTCCACTCCTCATTTCCGCCTTCCCCGTTTCTCCCTCTCGAAACTCTCGAAGCGGCATAAGCAACGTACTAGCCGGATCATTCTCCAATGGCGGCGTAGGTGGATACTCATGAAAGTATATTGCACTTTCCGCCACGGTTTACAACACGTCGCATTCTCTGATGATTGGATTGAAAATCGATCCTCGACGATTGCGTTATTGGAAGCGACAGTCTACGGATGCTGGACAGAAAGATGTTCTCTCTCTCTCTCTCTCTCTCTCTCTCTCTCTCTCTCTCTCTCTAGTGTATCTTCTTTCCACCGACGCTTATCCGCTTCTCCTTTTTTCCCTCTTCCCACCGCACTCAATCTCGAAACCAAACACTCGAAAACTCGCCCGCTTCGCCCTACCGCAGTTTCATATACAGACGTACCTATATCCGCATATAGATACACGTGTACACCCCTATATATACACGCATAACGCTCGACAGCAATGTCTACTACGGCTCTTTTCGGTATGCAAGATGGGAATAAACAAATGGAAGCACTTTGGAAATCAGATTGCACGGAGAAGGCGTGTGCAAGCTCTCCCTCTCCCTCTTTCTCTTTCTCTTTCTCTTTCATTCTCACCCTCTTTCTCTCTCTATCTATCTATCTTTTTCGTTCTCTCTTTCTCTCCCGAATGCTCGGATCTGGCACATCGGCGCGAGACAACGGCGAGAAGCATCGAATCGATGTAACCGAACAAACGCGCACCGTGCTGCGTGGTTATGGAAGCTTTCGAAGTTACCGGATCGAGCGTGAACGGGAAAGGTTTTAAAAAGCGATCGACGTTAAAAATATTCCTTCGCAAATCGAATCGTAATGGGATATTCTATATCTAGTTGATGCGTACCGTTTTCTACGAAAGCAACGCGATTTGGAACGCGACCGTGAAAAGGATCGATTTATTTATCGATCCGGTACGTCACCGGAACTTCTATTACGTTGCACCGGAGAGTAAATTCGTCGTTCATCGCGAAATAAAACTAATGCCTTCGTAAATAAATCCGTATAGTCGAGAATACTTCCGAAATGATATTAAAGATACGAGTGTGCGTCGCGCGACGCTTAAAGAAAGTAGATCGAGAAGAAGCGCAGGTGCCGTAGCGTCGATCTTAGAAAGTAAAGAGAATAAGAACGCGTAGGCACATTATTCGAGAAGGGTTCGGCTCCTTTCGGTGAAGGAGCGTCGTTCCGCAAATCGCTGCGAGCATGTGCGCCACAAAAGGGGAGTCGAGAAAATTGCGCAACGGAGGGCATTCCGCGTGGCGAATCACCTAAGCGCCTAAGCGAACGGTATACTCGCGTAATACCGGGATTGCGGATATGCAGGCCATAAAGCGCTTGTATGCAGGAAACAGAAAGGGGTGCTGGTGATGCTGGTGGTGGTGGGTGGAAACCCGCGAAGGTGGTATGGAGAAAAAGTGAGGGTGGCAGAGGGCAAACAAATGCCTTGCGAGACATAAAATCCAGTACATAAAAATGTGCACGGGCGTATAGTTTGTTGCAGCTTCTTCCGTCCCACCAAATGGTACACTCTCTCTCACTCTC
>JAIFRP010000021.1:5429145-5439871 GCA_032403825.1 Odynerus spinipes | reverse complement strand
AAAGGTAGAAAGAAAAGCATGGCGAGTTTTGGCGAGTCGAAGACACTGAACTTGGAATGGTTCTCGGAGCTTGCTCACCTATAGGTCGACTGGAAGGAAGTTAAAATCACGTTGGTGTGAATCTAAATAAAGAACTATGCAGAGGAGAGAGTGAGCGAAAGAAGTGGGGAGAGGCATCGTGTTCCGCGAGGGAGACGCGAGTAAGAATGGTAGAGCGAAGCGCGTGCAGCAGCAGCAGCAGCAACAGCAACGGCAGCAACGAGACAAACGCGTCAACGCTCAATGGCGTACCAAGCGTTGTCCAAGAAGGAAAAATCACCGGTGTGGTATTCGAAGGTGCTGGACTCGAGGAATTGACGAGTCTACGTCGTGGTGGCAGCGCGAGGTTCTCTCTCTTCAAGTGGTTCAAACGAGCCGGTGGTAGAGGCTCCACGATCGAGAAGAGAAGAAAGGTGGTCGATAAGATCGCGGTAGGTGTGGAAAAAGAGAATGAGGAGGACGAAGAGAACGATGGACGACGACGTAGCGTTTCCTCGAGCGCGGAAAGCGTAGACACCTTCTACAGCACCACCACGGTACGGAGCTTCGCCTTTCATAGCGGAGCACTGATCACCGGCAAGGAGTTGTCGTTGGATATTTTAAAACAGGCAGCCGAAGTTGGCCCGTTCGCTGCCGGAGCGTCTAAAGTGGTCGGTAACAAAGAGAGAAACGTCGCGGATGTCGCCTGCACGTTGCCCTCGAACGTCCACTCGCGTAGGAGGGACATCACCGCTAGATACTCTCTTCAACCTACGACTAGCTTCGCTAGTTGCGGTAATCTTCCACTGCCGGAGAAGAGACCATTATCCGGCTCCCTGAGAAGACTCCAGGATCAGGCGAAGGACACTGGACAAGCCTCGGTACGACGCAAGGTACACGTTAAGGGCAAGAGGCGAGCACCGAACCCTCCAGACGTCTCGAAGAAAATCACCGAGGTCGATGCACGCGTGCACGCTGCACCGAAAAATAGTAACAGACGAAAGAGACGGGCGCCAAGACCACCTGAACGGACGGACGGTGCCGCCGATGGCGGAGAACGTTCTTTGTCTTTAGAAGAACGAGATAAGCCGAGGATCGCCGATGGTGGAATGGATGTGAGCTCGGGAAAGAAGCAGGAAGAGGGACAGGTCATCAGCAACGATACTCTCGTACTCCAGGGTGGTGTTCTTCACTCGAAGAAGGACTTGAAACAAAGCCCGAAACTATCAAAAAATCCTACCCTTTCCGTTAATTGTGGTACTGGTGCTGGTGCTAGTGGTGCTAGTGGTGCCAGTGGTGCTAGTGGTGCTAGTGCTGCTAACTCCGTAACCGAAGCAATTATACAGGATTCGACGAGGACGGGAACCCTTAGCACGGCCATGCCGCGACCTTGGTACAAACGAAGCGTCTTCGAGCATTCTCGGGATTCCGCGCCGTCTCGAAGGGGCGACGTACTTCGAGTCTCGGCTGCCGGCTCGATAGACGCGAAGGAAGAATGCGTCGGTACACACTCCGTTTCCTCCTCCGGTCTTCTTACGACCACTTCCTCGAGTTATTCCGTCGATGCTTCGCTCTCCCGACTGAGCTTCTTCCATCGTGGAGAACGACAAACGGAGGATAGGAAACGCGACGTTAAGAGAAAGTCCGGCCTGTCGATTCTGACGAACATCAGCGAGCTCGACAAGGAGGCCGCAGCGATCGTACAGGAGGAACAGGCCAGGGCTAGGGCTTCGATGCTCTTGAAGTCTTCGAGATTTACCGAGGCCTTCGAAAGAAGAAACGACATGAACGAGGAACTCGTTCAGGACATGGTCGCCTCGGCCATGGAAAATTCTTCTCCGAAACGTGGCACTCGAGCATTGATATCTAAATTCAATGCGATCAGTAATATCACGAAGGTCACCGTGAACTCGAACTTCTTCGCGCGAAGGGATCAGCAGAGCTCGAAGTTCGAGCAGGACGTTATCAGGAACGCCAGATTCGAGCAGGCGGAATGGAAAGAAAATTCGAAATTTCCACGAGCCACCGATGGCGGCGGACAGGCGAGTACTCACGTCGACAAGGATATCTCCAGATACTTTTTGCCACAGCAAAGGAGAACGACGAGAGCAGAGGAAAGTAAAGTAATAGAAACGAAGATCGTAGCCGAGAGCAAGTTTACCCCGAGGAAGGATAACAACGATCGGCTGATAAAGGAGACCTCCAGCAGGATATCGTTCCTCCAAAGCCAGCTCGTTGCAAATCGAATGAACGAACCTTTAACTTCTCGGACGGAAAGTACCCTGGTGGTGCCCGTGATGGAGGAAAAAATTAAATCGAGGCAGGAAGTTGCCAGCGAAAGAAAGGAGAAAGAAAGGAGAACGGATAACCCAGTTGCGCCAGGGTACTCGCACTCTCGGCCGCGTGGCCTAGCCGCGGAGAGTATAGAAAATTCCTTAGGTGGCGACAAGGAGTCGAGAAGACTGGCCGATCGTAGCGTCGAAGCGGTGCAAAAAGAATTCACGAATATTTTCGAGGAGATCGACAGGCAGCTGCGTACGACGAAGGAACCAAGACGCGGAGATCTCGAATTTCGCAACATCAAGGACAAGGCATTGCCCGTGAAAGAAGAGAAAGAGAAGGATAGAAAAGAAAAAAGAGAAAAAGAAGAAAAAGAAGAAGCTAGAATATCGAGTAAAGTGACTAAAGTACTCGATATCCTGGTGGAAGCCGAGAAAGATGGGAAGGCAAAGAAGGCGATTACGCGACCGACGAGATCGATCTTCACCGAGAAGGACGAGGCACGCTCGCTCGAGCCGGATACGAAGCTGGAGTCAACCAGAACGAAATCTAGCCTGTTGAACACCGTCGAGAATCCGACTACTACGGATCTGAAAGAAATGCTCAAGGAAATGAAGCACTCCTTGCCGAAGCGTCCGAAACCGAAAAAGCGAACGATCGATGAAGAAGCAGGAAGTTCGGAAGCGACGAGAGACGTTGCACCGAGTACCAGTAAGATCTCGTACGTCGCAAAATCGGTGCTGAAGAAGGAAGCCAGTCCGTTGGCACCGCGACACGACTACGAGGTGGACAGGCAAAAGGTCTCGTCGTCCTCGCAAACGAGCGGAAACGTGCGTCGATTGAATCAGCCTTCGACGTCGGCCGGATGGCGGCAGGAAGACGTGCTCTACAGAACGTCCGGGAAAAGCGTGGCGGGATTAGCTCTCGCGAAGAACACCTTCCAATTGATCCGTCCTCGTGATTTCGCCGAGATCGAAGCCATCAAAGCCACGAAGGGACAGTACAAGGAAAACACTTACGCGAATGTAATCGAACGATCGCTCTACGCCAACGCTCTCGTTCCTCCCTCGACGAAGCAACGCGACGAGGATCCTTCACGAGTCGAGGGAGAACCGAAGAGGGATAGCGCGAAAGGATTACCGAGCGCTTCTCCTTCGTTGAACGAACGAAAATTCGTCATGAACGAGGATCGATTTGCAAACATCGACGAAGGTAAAAAATTAGATGGAGATTCGGACGGTATTAGGAAATAAGGAATAAATTGGAAGACTAACCATTACCTCCTCTCACTCTCTCTTTCTCTCTCTTGCTCTTTTCCTGATATTAATTTGACGACTCTAACACGTTCGATATTCTGCTCCACTTTAGAAGACGTATCCACGGAGAAGAACATGAACACCCTGGCTATAAATCGGCTGCTAAGAAAGTTGGAAGCAGCCATCGCTTCCGGTCACCATCAGCAAGCAGCGGGATTAGCCAAGGAGCTTGCTCGATTGAAGATTCATTGCTCGGTGATACGACAGCGTACCGCTCGTCTCAAGGATCGGACGATCAAGGTTAATATGTACATCGAGGATAAACTCGCTCATCAAGGACCCATACCTCTTCAGGTAAACGATCGTATCCGTAAAGTACCTACCCATTTGCTATTCATTAAAGGATATTACGTGAGTTCGGTAAAGGAACTTTACCTTATCGTAGTTACCGACGAAAATGACGGTCGCCGAATTGAAGACGAAGGTCCACACGGAATTCGAGATACCGACGAACGTGCAACGTTGGATCATCGGTAAAAATTTAGCCGATTACGACGAAGCTACTCTCGAGGAGCTGCAGGCGGTCGATGGCTCCCCTATTTTCTTGTATCTCGTTGCACCGGGTAAGTCGATAAGGTTTCAACGATCGCGAGTGATCGAATCGATCTCGTATTTAAACAAGAACGACCTATTCAGAATTGCAAAAAGATTCTGCCGTGCAAGCGGACAAATCGAATTCCGTGGAAGAAATCCCGAAAGTTGAGAAGGAAGTATCTCCTCGAACGGAGGAAAAAGTAGCGATAGAGGAGAAGGAGGAGGATGTTCGATCGATCGACACTCATAACGACGTGCAGGTATAATTAATTAGTATTCGTTAATAAATATATCATCTGGGATAAAATAAATACGAATAAATCCGAGTATCGACGTTCGCCATTAGATTCGTTCGGCGGAAAGATTCACGAAGACGAGTCTCTTTAATACTTTTATTCTCTTTGCTGTTTCGATCGAGCGACAGATTGAGCCAGAAGAAGAGCAGACGCCGGAGGAAGTGAAAATGGAAAGATACGAAGAACTCATCTCGTTGGAGAATTGCGACGTTATACCAAATTCCGAACCTATCGAGTGTCCAATATGTTTCGTCACGTATGGTCCACGGGAGGGTGTGATTCTGAGAGATTGCTTACATATGTTTTGCAAGTACGTCTTTCTAATAGAAAGAACATCTTTCATAAAAATTTAATTTTAATTTATTCGATTCAATGTGATATATAAAATTCTTATTAATCCCGTAACCTTTTTTTTAACACAGACTCTGCATCGCTAATACAATCAAATACTGCGAAGACGCAGAAGTAAAGTGTCCTTACAGAGACACCGAGTACACGTGCGAATCAACGCTCCAGGAACGCGAGATAAAGGCGGTAAGTTTACAGTTAATGCCACGGGCTAAAACATTCGGGTAGGAATTAGTAGTTGGAACTAAACAATGACGACGTTTAGCTCGTCGAACCGGAAGTTTATCAGCAGCACCTCGCAAAGTCGATAGCGCAGGCGGAGAACAACGCGGGGAACAATGCTTTTCATTGCAAAACGCCGGATTGTCCTGGGTGGTGCTATTACGACGACGACGTGAACAATTTTCTCTGTCCCGTTTGCGGTGTAAATAATTGCTTGACGTGTCAGGTGAGAACGTACGATCGGATATCGTTGTACGTACGTACATATTGTAAAAAGGAACGGAGAGCAAAAATAAGACGTTATCTTTCCTCAGGCCGCTCATATTGGTAAGAATTGTAAGCAGTACCAGCAAGAATTGAGACTATCAAAGGAGACTGATCAAGAATCCCGAAGAACCGCGGCGATGTTGGAAGAAATGGTAGACAGAGGCGAAGCTCTAGCGTGTCCTACCTGCGCCGTTGTCCTTATGAAAAAATGGGGCTGCGATTGGCTACGTTGTTCCATGTGTAAAACCGAGATATGTTGGGTGACGAGGGGTCCGCGCTGGGGACCAGGGGTAAGTCGATATACTTATGCATTTTCGATAACTCTCGAACTCAATTTGAGCGATCACCATACGCGTTTTCATTCTTTATCGATCGTTTTTGTCTTTTCACGACAGGGTAAGGGAGACACGTCCGGAGGCTGCAGGTGCGGAGAAAACGGAGTCAAGTGTCATCCTCGTTGCAATTACTGTCACTGAGAACCATCGGAACTCGCAATTGCCCTGCTGACGGACAAACACAATGGCGTCTATTCAAAGCGTCGCACGGTGCTGGCTCTAACGACGTTAGCGATTCAAAATAAAATGTCATTGTAGGATTTTTCAAGTGTCGCTCAATAAGACGCGCTCCGCTTCGGGAACCTCGTTTGAAACGGAAATAGAAAGAGAAAGAGAAAGAGAAAGACAGAGAGAGGGAGGAGAAAATTAACGCGACGCTGACCTAATTATCACGCTCGAAACTTTATTACCAGTTTCTAATAAAGACAGACGATGCGGCACGACTTGCGTCTGCTTTTCGGTGTTACGTGCTCTCGATAATAAAGAACAGCTCGAATCGGTAAATATCGAGAACGATTTGGGCGGCGTGCCAGTTTTCGATTACTCTTTCGTTAAACGCGCGTGTAAAACAGCTATGATTTCTGCGTTACGGACGAGAACACACGCGACGGACGCGTCAAAAATGTACATAGAATGCGAAAAACGATGGAGGCGTACATAGGTGTCGAGTATACATAACGGGTGTACACGCACGACGCGACATTGTCATCGATAGCCTAACATCGGACGCGTTATGCTTTGCATATTTTACACGTACAATTGAAATGGGCGAGGATCGACGAATGAAAAAGTGTATCGACAACCGAACGAACGGGAAACATATCGCGTAATCGAATTTCCGTGAGTTTTTCCCCTCGTGGAAACATTCGATCGATAGCCGTGTCGAGATTCTTTTGAATTTGAAACAAACGGAAACGATCGCGCCCTCGATAATATAATAATTAATTCTATCGAAAAAGAACAAACTTGTAGTTTCATTCTATCTACCTCGTCTTCCTTCCACCATTCACGAAGCTTTCATTGTCTCCTTGGTGCAATTTCATTCGTTCCTACGTTTAGGCGCACAATTTTTTCGAATTACATCCTAATCCCGCTGGTATTAGACGCTAACGTTTGGATAATCTCGCACGAGGAATTTTTATTAACAAAGATCGGTGCGTGTAATATGATAAAGTTCGCCACCGTTACTCCTGATGATTTCCCGTCGATAAAATAGCTCAACTATAAAAAAGACGCGACGGTCGGACTCGTGAGCGTCGCAAGACTAAATACCGACAGATTTATCAACTAATTCTTTATCCGACAAATGTTTACGGACACGCGCGTCGACTCGATTGAATCTGCTCGCGCGAGATGTCACGCTTGGAAGTTCTACGTCACGAGCATACGCAGTTTTCGACATTTATTTGTTTACCAGATACAGACAAATCGAATCGCGCGACTTTCGTTATTACGAACTTCTGTCGTGGTTTGGACGCTTTATATCTTGGCACCAAGACCGACGCAAACGATTCTAGAATCGGAAGGAGCTGAGGAAGGATTACGTATCGTAATGGAGGATCAGAATTACAATGGAGAAATTGAATGTGATAAAGACGGAAGGTACTGTGTTATATTACTTTATAGTATTTTTCTAGCCATACCTATGGCCTTCTCCTAGAACGATACGATATAAAAACGAGAATTGAAATCGATTTCTCGTGCTCGTCGCGATTTCTTCACGATATCGAGATAGATATGAGAGGTAGTTATGATGCGGCATATATACGAATGCATTAGACAACTTTCGTACAAGCTGTGCCATTGTTTTAAGAGTTTACCGGACAAACGCGAAACGTTTATAAACGCAGCGTCGAATTACGATTATCGATTTAACATCTAATTAGATATATTTCTTCATATGCGACTTGATCGTAAAACCTTGTTCATCATGGATCATTCGCTTTATTAATTGCTTTTATCTTCCTACAAAATTTAGCCATATTATTCGATTGTTTTATTCTCATTGATTTTCTTCACGTTTTAGGGAGAACAATAGACAATTGGTAAGTACGATCGTTATGACGATAACGATAAAATCACGTTTTATATAGCAATTATTATAACGTAGATATAAATATAAAATTATTTGCGTATAACTCAACGATAGATACATAACGTTTCCGAGGGTCCTCAAGAAGGTCCGAAAGAAAACGATAAGGATAAGGCGAGTCTTCCGAACTTATTCTATGAAGAATATATAAACAAATACGTTTTTCCCAAGCCTTTATTAGTCTCGACACCGCAATATCTGAATGCTTCGGTAAGCGATCGTCATTTTTATAATCAATATATAATAAAACAATCGATAACTTTTACGTTTGACTACAAGACCGGAAGCGCTCACTGAGCAAAAAAATTGTGGCATATTACATTATATACAATGATGTTTATAATAGGATGATGGTAGAGAAGAAACATTAGAAATATCTTGTACCATTCCGAAGTTAAAAGAAAGAACAGAGATTGAAGCTGAAGAATCGTTAAATTTTTTAGTACGTTTTTTAGACGCATATTTTATTTAAAATAGAAATCTACATGTGAAAATATATCGAGTAATACATTTAATCAAAGACCGCAAAATGATATAAGTTAAAATGTGTTTAGGACGGAGACGCGGAAAAATCGCAAGCGACGCGCGATGAGGAAGAAAGAAGAGAAGTATGTATAACGAACGAAAGTTTGATAAATAAAATTGCTGAATCTTTAGAAACTGTAGAAACAGATGAGAAGAAGATAGAACGATTAACGGAAGAGGAAGTACAGATCGGCGGACAGGCAGAATTGGATCAACTAAAACATGCAAAAGACGAGGAGCAAGAGGAGCTTGCGCGTATAAAGAAATGCAAAGATGAAAACGAAGATGAAAATAAGAGAGAAACAGAACAGGACGAGACAGAAAAGAACAAAGAAAAGACGAAAGAGGAGACACTATTTGATAATGCAAAGACTGTGAAGAATTTAGAAGAAGCCACGGTAGGATTTTTACAAATTTAAAATTCGAAATTATCAATTAATTAGTAAGATCAGATCAGACATCACATAGCTTTACTTTACAGGTCGACGAAAAAAGAAACGAAGCTGAAGATGACGAAGAAAAGTATATACAACGTGAAAGATACAACGAAATGTTACTATTATTAGAAAGTAATATCATACCAAATTTTGAGCCGTTCGATTGTCCCATTTGTTTCGTTCTGTATAAATCTCAGGAAGGATTAATTTTAAGAAACTGCTTACATACATTTTGCAAGTACAACAGGAAAAACATTTGAAATATTTGTTTAAACTATTCTTTGATATAAATGGGACAACGTTACTATACATACTCCATATTGTTACAGACAATGTATTGCTAATACGGTTTTACATTCCGAGGAGGCGGATATAAAATGCCCGTACAAAAACGATGACTACTCGTGCGAGGAAACGATCCAACAGTGTGAAATCAAATCGGTACGTAAAAATGTCTTCATCGACGCGAGCGCGTTTTCTTAAATAATCTTAAATTTCTATAGGTGCTTAAGCCAGCGGATTTTCAAAAATATTTAAAAAGATCGGTCACGCAAGCGGAAAGCAAAGCGGGCAAATACGCGTTTCACTGTAAAACACCCGACTGTCCCAGTTGGTGCTACTGCGAACCGGGAGTCGATCATTTCTTATGTCCCGTTTGTAAAGAGGACAATTGTTTTCTGTGTCAAGTAATTTCGAAACGTTCAAGTTATGCCGACTTCTAAAAATTCCCATTTACTTCTATTCATCGCTCCTTTTATTTTATTTTATAGAAAATACATACAGGGCGGGGCTGCGTAGATAACAGTTTATATGGTACAATTTCTAACGGACCCGATGCATTGATCGAGAAGTTGTTACAAAGTCAGGATGCACTTTTGTGTCCTACATGCAGTGCAGTCATTATGAAAATAGATGGTTGTGATGGACTTACATGCCCCGCATGTAAAACCGACATATGTTGGATAACGCGAGGGCCTCGTTGGGGTCCCAAAGTAAGTTTATTCTACAAGAACATATATTTTTAACCGACTTTGAAAAGACGGAGGTTACTCAATTCGTAAGTGGACTATGTCGCTTTTTTTTGTATGTCCGGGCACTACTAGACGGATGGACCGATCGGGATGAAATTTTTTCCAACTTGTAGGTTCTGCTCTCCCATTGGTCCCATTTGCACAAAATATTCGATACCTCTATTGTTAACAAAGTTATTTAAGAAAAAACGATTTTTGTTTGTCCGGGCACTACTCCTAGATGGATGGACCGATTGGGATGAAATTTGTTTCATCCGATAGTTTTTAGATTCCCATTGATTCCGTTTCGAATACATTTTTCGATACTTTTATTATTTGCAAAGTTTTTGCAAAATTATCAATTTTTTATATGACCGGGCACTACTCCTAGACGGATGGACCAATTCGATTGAAACCTTTTCCATCTTGTACGCATGGGTCTCCGATTGATTTCATTCCTAAACAATTTTTTGGTAGCTTAATTGATAACAACGTTATTACAAAATTAGTGCAAGGTGTGCTATTCTTATTTTCTATAAAAAAAAAAAAATATACTGCATAATGTTTTTATTATTTATAGGGAAGAGGTGATAAGACTGGAGGTTGTAAATGTGAGCCATATGCCAGATGTCATCCTCGCTGTTACAATTGTCACTGAGTGCCACCGCGAACGTAATTTAGTTTATTTAGTGATTTCAGGAAATGCAACTAGATTTTAAAGTATGCTAACTTAATAGTAGTCGATAATTTACTGAGGAAGTTTAAATAGTTGTGAGATTTTGAACTCATTCATAATGTACCATCAGTCGGTAATTTACCGATCGATCAGAATTTTGTATAATTAGTGTAAAATTTGTTTCCATTTATTAAAATTTAAAAAAAAATTCTTCATCGCAACTTAGAACTCTACAATAACTTTTGACAGTTCATTTTCAGAATTTATAAGTTTCTTATTAGTTTTGTACTAGTGTTTTTATTCCTAAAATTATACAAGATGCTCGCAAATCAACAGTATCTTATTTAAAGCTTTATGTAAATCTAAGCAT
>JAIFRP010000021.1:5388211-5429101 GCA_032403825.1 Odynerus spinipes | reverse complement strand
ATATCATTATTGTTTCGATCATACAGGCACCGATTCCTCATTCTCGTTCGAAGGCACTTCACTCGTACCAATCTGTTGCAATCGACTGACCAGCGTGGTCTGGTGATGTGTAATTTGTTGATTTAAGTTATTACCACCTGCACTCCGTAATACTTGCACCAAAGATGCTTGTGCCGTTATAAGATCCATTTGGCCATAATGTAAAAATTCATTAAGGTTCAAAAGTTTGCCTTCCAATATACCAGCTGCAATGAATTAGAACTTGATTATTCCGTACTTATTGTAATCCGTAATTTATGCTTACCCATTAAAATAACTTGAGGGAATTTTCTAAGAATTTTCCGAAGACTAGCAACATTTGTCTCGGGACTGAATACTACGTAATAAGGGGTAGTGTATAGCGGCTCTACAGCCCTATATGGCGAATCTTTTAAAGCCAAGTCCATTATGGTGGATCCATAAGTTTTTAAGTACATATTATTTCTCTTCAATGGAACAGCTAATTCGAACTGTTCCTCCGACGATATAGAATTTCGATGGAGGAAAGCAACCATTTTCGAATTATCAAACCAATTCCGGACCTCCCGGGCTAAAATTTCATGATAGGGATGGATCGTCTTCTCCCTGTTGACCTTCTCCTGTTCTTTGGTGCATAAATCTAGTAACGTTTTGTTTTTCTTTGGATTTTCATAAAACGGCGTAAGGAATTCCTCGAACACCGCTCTAGTGTAATGTGGTTTCCTAGGCTTTTGTATATTTATTTTGCCTCTAAAACGCTTCTGTTGTAGAAAAAGTTGATTTGGCATAGAAATCTGAAATGCTGAAACAAAGTATAAGAACGTTCGCGTTAATTATTTTTCATAAATTTAAACGCGTGATGATATCGTAATAATACCCACCGTACTGTTACGAGAATCCCGTTACGCTTAACTTTTTATCGCAACGATATATTTTACGTATAGCGATCCGTTTAAGTATATTTGCTAGGTGTACGGAGATGTTAGAATGATTTTGTAATCTATGAGTGCATTGGTAACAACAAGATAATTTATGCTTCGTAAGCACTATTTATTCGATAGTGGCACTAGCCATCGTAGCCATGTGCAAATATTCTAGTGAAAATATATGTATACAGTCGATACGGCATAAACACACAAGTATAAAATTATATATGTACAGAATCATTTATTTTGTTTATTAACGATATAAGGCACTTTGGGACAAATCATACATATAGATAAAAAAAAGTTATACGCATATACGAGAACAGGTGTTGTATGTATAAATGTTTCTTCCGATATATGTGTGTGTGTGTATGTGTGCATAGCATTACGTATGTAATATCGCTTTACTTATTTCCTTAATTTCATTTTTTATTTTATCCTACTTTGTCTTTAGTATTATGCAATATAATTAATCGTTCCGCTACAATAATTACTGCTTTCGTGCCGACCTTCTATACTATCGCCAAAATTAAGTGACTTTCTATTTTTTCCGAGTCGTAGCATGGAACGAATACCACCTTTCTTCCTAGAACGCTTGTATCTATCGTCTAATGCTGAATTAAGAGACGCTTGTTTTACATCCCCACGGCTATTCGAAAATCCTTCGTGCTCGTCTTTAAAATTGTTGCTGCTCGATATCTCCCCCCGGACATCGTCTACGAGCCAGTGCTTTCTAGGCGAAGTGAACTTATTGTTACATCCGGGAATGGTGTAAACGTACTCCGATTGAGCAGGATCTACCGTTTTCTTATCGTAATGCTTCATATTACTATCACACGACGTGCTTTCCGTTATCGTTATCTTAGTCCCACTTTTCTCATAATTCTCCGTCTTGCAGTCCTTCCTTAAGCAATCCTCCAATTCGCCAGATTGATTATTCTGCTCTATATTTTTATTATCCCGACCCTCCCGTAATTTTTTATTTCTCTTATAAGTATCCGTATTTTTAGCATCGAGCGCGGCGTGTCTCTTCTCGGACATACTTTGTCTACCCAAGGCATCGCGTGAAAATTTATTCGACGAAGAATTGAATTCTTCCAACGATAATTGACTATCGTACGTTGGATCACCGGAATACTGACTATCTTTATCCTCTACGTTTTTCTTCGCTTCGGTAGGCTGAGATGATTCGTTATTTGATTCTTCTAACAGTACAGTCTCCACGCGATCTTCTCTAGGTCCTATAGTTATTTTCTTAACATTACTCGCGTTAACCGGTTCTATCCATGTTTTATTGGTTGCGATACAGTAACTCTCGTTCCTTAAACTATTTTTATTGTATTGTTCTGTTAATCTATCAATTACAGGATTCCATGGGGAAGCCGTTACGCAAGACAGTAAACCCGCGTTATCTAGAGACTCGGTTTGCGAATTCAAATTGTTTTTCTCTTTCACTCTGCCGTCATTGATTTTCGTCGAATCCGAGATGTATACGGAATTAGTAGATTCTATTTTACAATGGGA
The DNA here is from genome assembly GCA_032403825.1 of Odynerus spinipes. Lineage (NCBI taxonomy): Eukaryota > Metazoa > Arthropoda > Insecta > Hymenoptera > Vespidae > Odynerus > Odynerus spinipes. Next base: position 5,426,633 of record JAIFRP010000021.1, on the reverse strand, counting down.
AGACATATTCTCTATAATATTTTTGTCATTAGCGTCGTAAGATGATAAACGCCTAGCAATTGTAAGAGTGATGACACCTGTGACAGAACTGTTTGTATTAAGCATTGCTCTTCTTAAAGTTTCCATCGCGTCGGAATTCGATAATCCCAATAACGATACACCATTAACATTGAGCAATTGATCGTTAGTACGCAAACGACCGTCTCTCGATGCTGCACCACCATGAAGTACGCTTTTTATGAAAATACCTAAATCCATATTGGTATTATCATCGGTACTACTTGTTTTACCTTTAACGCTGACACCTAAGCCAGCTTTTTCGGAATCGTGTACTGGAATGTCTAATGTCAATATCATACGATTTTTTCGAGGAGATAAAACGATATCCTCCGAAGGTTTAACAGTTTTATACGTACACTTTTCATAATCGTGCACATTTAATTTTTCTTGGAAATCATTATTTTTATTCGTCGGCGATCTGTCCAATGCGTTCCAATATTTTGAATTTTCCGTTACCTCTAAAGGTTGATTGATAGAAGGCGTTTGACAATGTAAATCTAACGAGGTGGATGAAACTTCTTCTTGGCGCGAGACCACCATTCGAACTTTACCCCCGGCTGGAATGCTTCTGAGCAAAGAAACAACTTCCGCTTGACTTTTACCAGTCATTTCCTTTTTATTTACTTCTAATAATCTATCACCAGGTTTCAATCTACCGTCTTCGACCGCAGCACCCTTTGGTAAAATATTTTTTATATAAATTGGACAATGACCTCCGGCAGGATTATCACGCGTGGTAACGCTAAAACCCAATCCATTATTTCCTTTAGTTAATTCTATTTCTATCATGCGACCAATTTTGCGAGTATTCGCAGTCTGCAGTATGTTGTAATTGCTGCACTGGAGTCTCTTAACGTTGTCCTCGTTCTCAGTTTTATCGGAGCCTTCGCTGTTATTAGTATCATTTCTACGAGTAGATTTTTCATTATGAGACTTTTTATGCTTCACAATCGATATCTTCAGACACTTCTCAGTCATACAAGTTCTAAAGATATCCTGCACTTTAGAAAACGGTATGTGTAACAAATTATGGCCATTTATTTTAATAATTTTATCATGTAGATCGATCTGACCATCTCGCGCGATACGTCCATTAGGTTCGATACCTTCGACTCTGAGACCTTGATCGTTACCCAATAAATCATAACACGGAACTACATGTAGACCCAACGGTCCTGCTTCATTCTTTATCACAATTTCACGTACTTCTCCTTGATCTAAAGGTTCTACGTTGGCACTCGCAAAATCATAACAAGCTTTGGCATCTTGTCCAAGGGGTTCTCTACGTCGAGATTCTCTGGGTAAAGATTGCGCCGAATAAGTTGTCAAAGTAGGTTCTCTATTGGACAGGGCATGCATGGACAATCTTTTGGTGCCTTCTCTCTTAATGCCCCCAGTGGACACAGATGTTTGCGGATCGATGGAATATTGCTGATCTTTTCCATCGGCGTGAAAGAAATCTGGACTGTTGGTGCCAACCGAACTAGCTCCATCTCCACCAGCATGAATGACATCGTTGTTTGCAAAATGAGCTACGATTTGTTCTCTATCGTCAGCTACGTCGCATAACCTATCATCAGGATCGAGAAGTCCACCGCCGGTCAATGTAGACAAGCTATTGATGGTTAAGCCACTGTCGTTCTTTCCTGTTGCCTTTTTGTATCTCAAGATCGCTTCGTGCATCAAGTCTTTGACCAGCAGCGTTCCATCTCCACATGGAACTACCACTCTAACGTTGTCGAAACACACAGTTACCTTCATCGCGTCGATTTCATATTATGAGGATGTACGCGTACGTGGTACGCACTAAAGATCGTCGTGCAAGGACGAATACTTTACAAAGACGACTGATCGCCGAACGGAAGTGGATATGTGCATCGCTAATCAGAGTGCACGATGCAGCGTGCATTTCTTTCTTACTATGATCGTCATCGTGCACTAATCGTTCCGTTTACCACCATATCTTGCGTATGAATCACCAACGTAGCAGTCACTATGTTATCGATACTTTGAAGATACGGTCCCTCTCATTGATAACTAAACAGTGCTTTTGGATTATTGATCAAAATGTGGAGGATAAAAAAGAAGTTTGTCAAGCAGATCGATCAGACTGACGCGTACGGTCCAAACTTTATCCCATCAAATACACGGAACGGACGCACTCGCCATTACGACATTTTGTTCCACCGTTTCGTATTACGAAACGATGGAACTTGAAACAAGATGGCAGCGTATACAGTATAGCCAACAAAAAAGTATAGAATATGCCGCTCGATGCACGATCTTCGCACGAAAATTGCACGAACGTTAATGCTAGTTGCGAGGAACTACGAAAATTATATTTACCTTTATTTAGAAATTGCGCCATTGTTAGAAAATATTAATTGCTCCGAGAAAAAGTATATATTCCAGACACACGCGCGCACTTCGTGCCTCTTGCTCTTGGCTACTCCATCCTTATTTACTTTCTAACCACATAAGAATGGCCCGAATTCCTTGATCCTTGTTCAACGTGTTCCAACTATAGGCTGTTTTACAACGAGATATTAAGCTTTCTCTACAAGATGATCAAATTTTTCTTCGAGTTCGATTCATCGATTATCGATATCTCATTTTTTTTCATTCCTCACGACAGTACGCGATGATATGGATATAAAAGTGCAAGTAGTTTGCAGACAAAAGTGTGTGCATTGATAAAAAGTCAAAAACCTCCATAGATTCTTGTAAATGGTAACTTAATGAATGGGCTCGCCAATTAAATAGAAGCCAAAAACTTAACTATATAGTACGAAAGACCTATCCAAACCTTAGTCAGTGTTCGAAACGTCAACCTTAGCAGAAAATTTCTAGTATTCGTAGTACAATTTTTTCATTACGTCATTGTCGTCAAAGCTGATAAAACACGTTTACAAATAAAACTCAATATTTCTCGTTCACAATGAAGTGGTTTGAAGGAAGTATTAACGAGGCCGTTGCCACATCAAAGTCTAGGAAAGCGATTTTTGTTGTGTTTGTCGAAGGTGGGTAGTGTCATTTTTAGGTTATGCAAAAAAAATTAACGAAACAAAGCAGTTATCGTGATCATTCGTTTTTATGCTATTATTATAGGAAAAGATGACCCTTCAACTCAATTTGCTCAGGCAATCAATCTCACAGAGGTTTCTACACGACTGGAGCAGGAAGATTTTGTGGCTATAAGATTAGAAAGTGGTTCGGAGCCATATAGGTTTTTTGCGCAGATTTGTATCCTTTGTTTCGTCGGAATTTCTCGGTCAGCCTATCTGGTTAACTTGGTTTTTCCTTAAACTTTATAATAACAGATCATTTAGTTCCAGTACCATCTTTGTTCTTCATCGGCGAAAATGGAATACCGTTAGAAATTGTTGCCGGTAATGTAAATGCGGCAGAACTTACATCCAAGATTGAATCTGTTTTAAAAAAAGCCGGAAAAGGAACTGGGAATAGTTCTCTTACTTTAATAGAATCGGAACAGAAATCTGCAACATGTAATGCATCCGAAGCTTCTACCAGTGACACTAATCCAGTAGAGACACCTGATACTAAAGTTACAACAGATATACCAGCAAAACCTCTTCCAACTACAGAAAATGAAAATAAGTTAGTAGAAAATAAATCCTCTACCGACATAAAAGATATAGATATGCCAACTACTAGTAGTGAAGCCAAATCATCAAATAATGCTGCAGAATTGACAATGGAGGTAAGCGGTCGACGTTACATTGTATGTTCTATGTAAAAATGTTATATCGAGTTCTTAATTTTAGGAAAAATTAGAGAGAGCCAAACAATTGATCGAAGTACAGAAGAAACAGCGTCAAGAGGAAGAAGAAAGAAAAGAGATAGAAAGAGAACTTGAACGCCGCAAAATGGGACGCGATGTGCAGAAAATGAAACAAAAGCAACAAGATATAGAAATAAAACAGGCACACGATGAAAGAATGAAAGAAAAAGCGGAAGAAGCAGCTGCTAGGCAAAAAGTGAGGCAACAGATCGCTCAAGATAAGTTAGAACGAAAACAGAAGGAACTGGCTTTACAGGTTTGTACAATTAATACAATTTACAAACTAATTTTCTTTTTGCGAGCATTAACTTTTTAATAATGAAATCGTATTTGCAATGATAGCAACAAGTGCAGCAACAGCAGCCTGCTGAACAACCCAAAGCACGAACTCTTTTGTTTACCGACGCCACCGTGACAAGAATTCAATTTAGATTGCCCTCTGGTAATCCGCATATGGGTCAGTTTTCGCCAACAAGTACACTTCGTACTTTACGCACTTACGTGGCCGAGAATATTAACTTACCATTTCGTCAATTTGCTATGTCTACGTCATTTCCTAGAAGAGATCTTACAAACGAGGATGACGACAAAACTCTTTTAGAATTGGAATTAGTTCCTACAGCGGTAATTTTAATTCTCCCATTGAAAAATGTAAGTATAACGTAACGATAATTACAAACATTACAGTCGAATTAGAATTTAACTACTAATAACGTGTTTAGAGTAACGCCGCAACGACAGTAACTTCTGCTCAAGATGTTAGTTTCCTATCTCGCTTCATATGGTCCTTTTTTGCTCCTGTGATCGGGATATACAATTACTTGATGGGATTCTTTTCTGGTGCTTCACATGGAAATTCTGATCAACGCCGCGAGGATTCCGCTAACCCATCGAGTGGTCCAAGCAGCGGAGATGCAGCTTCATTTCCAAATTTTCAAAATTTGGCCCAATCAACGGGGTAGGTTTACTATTAATTACGATCGCAAAGTATAGAACTACCATGTTATAAATCTCTATGTTTTTGGAATAGCTTATTTAGAAGGAATATCGGCGGTCAAGGTGGTACCACAATTAGAGCACAAGGTAATATACATAGACTACACTCTGGTGGCGATGATAACGACGAAAATAATACTTGGAACGGTAATTCAACGCAGCAGATGTGAATGAATTTGAATAAAGTTACAGTACACTCTGCCTTGTTACCCTCAATTTCATTTTTATGGATACCTATACGACACTAAAAGTCGATTAAGTATTATACATTTTTCAAGATATTATTAAGAGTATAAAATTCCGATTAAAATAAAGTTTATGCAACGTGTTTGATGATCGAATTATAATAGTACGATGCACAACATGTATTAAATATCGAGTTATGTTCCGTAATACTATATTCGAAGATTTCGGCCTAAACATATAAGATGCATGAAAATCGATGTTGAATTTTCAATAAATTACGTAACTAACAAAAGGTGTACGGACCAAATAGCGAACATATTTGCAGGTGCTGTCGAGATTGATATTATAGATCAAGAGTATATGAATATCAATCGAAAGAATGATATTAAGACTGTACATAGTTCGGGGATAATAAATTTGTATGACTGGTGCTAAAGTTACGATAAATCATTACGAAATATTTTTTTTTGTAGAATCTACTACTCGTTTCGTCGGCGCCTGTGATTATACTTAGCATTAACCATACACACATACGTGTTAGAAAAAGATCTTAGCGTCCGTGATATATCTCTACGTGTAAAAATGTTCACAATCTTAATTTTACCTTAATTATAATTACGAGCTTCTAACACGAGGTACGATTTATCGCAACGATCAATATACTGTAACGTCGATAAATTAGAAGTAAATATAAAATATACATATAATAACAAAACTTACGAACACCTTTTCATCCGCACTCTCTTAAAAATAATCGTCTACTATCTTACATCAGTAATTAAATTTATTTTATTGTACCGCTCTTTATTGTAGATGTATATCCAATAAACGAATCTTATCTTGTATTTTGAAATGTCGTTTTAAGCGTCTATACGTGCCCGTTCTTTAAAAGTTGCGAGAAGACGGGCGCCAAGAGGTGGTACGAGATTTTACGACGGTAGAATGATTTACATCTCTCTTGGCACCGAACTGTCGATCGTGGAAGAATTAATTAAGCGTAAAATTAACAACTGCTTTGGCTGACCTACGCCTCAAGCGGTTTCGCCTTTCTGGCGGAAAGTGAGACGTCGCAGAAACTTTCGAAGGGTGTCGTGAGCGTAATGTGATCTTTCGGACACACCCAACTTTCGACAGGTTCCTACGATTTTTTCTAACATGTTTTATGGATCACTTCGAAACGAGAATAATACATTTGATAAGGAGGATCGTCGTAATCAAAGATTCGCTAGAAACGCTATTGTGCGCCCGGCTGTTCGTCGGCGCGCAGACGATGACATTATACAAGAATCCTATTTCTACTAATGTCGTTAAAATCTTACTTTATCGCACGGCTGCAGCTGCATAAATTTGGTACGCGCCGCGTTTCTACGTTGCAGCGTATCACACAAATCTGCCGAAATATGCAAGCTAATAATATACTTTTGTTTTTCCGCGGATTTATTCGACGACGTGCCATAAAGCGATTTGCAAGAATGTGAAATCAAGAGTAGATATCCACATCCGAAAAGCATACTAGGTAACACGGTGAAACGACGGGAGATAAAATTTATGAAATATCACGCGAAATCTTCGAAAGAAAAAGAGACTAGTTCGAAAAATAAAGTGAGAGAGAGAGAGAGAGAGACAATGAAGCCGGATATCGATCTTAAATCGTGTCCGTTGTTCGTCACGATATTTATTAAACGACGTTCCGTGGCCGGTGACAGAAATTTATGGGCGGCTCATTACCACCGTTTAGTGGACGCTACCGTCCTGCTGTACGAGATCATTAAAAGTTCCTCTCCAGAGACGCACGTGCTTGCCAAGTTCCGCCCCGGGTATCTCGCTATTGGCCGTTCCTACGATGACGTCGTAAGCACGTGGCTTTTTGACACCGCCTCGAGAAGCGAAGAATTTGACTTGGCCGCCAAAAAAAAAAAATATTATCCTACACCGCGAGCAACCTCGACAAACAGTCGTTCCTGTCGAGTCTAATCCCGCGAACGAATCATCCCATATCGATGATTCAATTTTCGCGCTTTACCTAACGAAGTTCCTTCCTTATTTTTTCTTTTTTGTTAACATTTTAAATAAATCGGGCGATACGTGAATTTTGTGCTAATATCTCGCGTTCCCGCGTTTTATTTTTCATAAATAGGATTGCTTCGATACGCCGACGCTAATCCGTTCGGTGTGATCTTGGTGAAGTTACGATTCCAGTGGATCGTTTGCTTAAAATTAAACGAAATGGAATTTGTGAGTGACTATGAAATTTTTGTGAGACATTAAAAACAAATATATTTATATATCGATGCGACAGGGACGATCGATGGTGAAAAAGATCGAAGTCGCCGACGGATAAATGATTTCGCCTATTCTTCGAGAAATCGAGTTGTCTCGGGATAAAAAGATATTCGCAATGTCGGAAGAACGCGCGATGGTTTCGGAAGCATCAAAAATGGCGAGTAACACCGTCGATACCTCCAAAGTTTCCTTCAGCATTGAAAGATTGTTAGCACCGGTCGTGAAAGCTCCGACCGACGAGGAGAAGAAAGCTTTGCAGAGGAGCAATTGTCCTTTGCGTGTACGCGACCGTAAGTAATTACAGTATTTTCTTTAGCATTAAGACATGTCGCAATAAATATTTATCGTTTTTTTTATCATTATTACACGAGACGATAATAAATATTTTTCTTTTACGAAGACGAGAATTCTTTTTAACAGTTAACGATTCGGAAACGAAGATTCTCGTAACACCCGATTCGTCTGTCTCGATGGCGGAGGAGATCGAACTCGATGATTCCGACATGGTTTGTTCTACTTCTCCGGAGCCTGAAATGTGTTACGGTAAGAACATTTTTTTTTCTCGTGAAATCCGATACAGATATCACGTAGGATTCATTAAAATAATCATCATCGAGTATCCTTTATCTTTTTCTCCCCGTGCATTCCTATTAATGACGCGATACTCTAAAAATTAGATTTATGCATTTGACGTCACTCTATTTGGCAAATAAAATCTTTTCGGAGTAAGTACGAAATTGATGTATACGCAGATGGTAAACACTTGTGTCCACCTTGTTAAATCGACGGTATAATGAAGACATATTGAGAAAGATGATGAAAACAAAATGTTTCGAAGTGCTATTATATGTATAGCAATTAGCTGGAAACATTTAAAAAAATCATATTGACGCGTGTATCATTTCGCGTTTCTCCTTAAATTAATATAATAATTAACAATAATTTTACCGAATGACGGAAGACCTCGCAAGCGTCTAAAAGAGAACGATTTTAAAATGATTTTTTTTTTTTTTATCAAACTTCTGAACAAAGCAAAACAGACGTCGTGAGATTAGACCTGGAAACGTCTTGATTAACTTGCGAGAAAGTAATTGATACAAAATTTGAACGTATCGTTCTCGTAGTAACGAATTCGTAAGTTCGCACGGAGTAGAGAGCTTCCATGAGTTTGATCCATTACTTCCTGTGGGTTCCACGCCCACTCAATGTTCCCGCTTCTCGTCCACTATTTATCTGTCTCCTGCTAATTCTGCCATGGAAATGCAACGTGTCACCGTAAGTGTAGATACCTAGTACAGAATGGGAAAAAAAAGATACCGCGAACCTTTCCAGCCATTTCTGGAGAACTTCGACGGCTGAATCTGTGCGATTTCCTTTTTCTTATTGTTAGTTTAATCAATCGAAGTTGACAAAAGTTTTAGGATAAGAGAATAGTCCAGTCACGTTCGATGTTACGGAGGATGGACAATGACAAAGGGTTACACTTTATCGTTTACGGATAATTAATAAGAGTACCGTCGTATTTAACTCCGCCTTCGTCGTCGTCGCGGTCCATCCGAAGATTCCCGTCGACTAATTTCCACCGAGGAGCGCCGTTCCTCGTGATTTACATGGCGTAATGCTCGCCGCGATAAATTCGAGATCTAAGGAAAGGACAATTCTCGTTTGCGCCATGCGGTTCGACTGAGATATGTGGGACGTCGCGTTCAACTACAAAGCCGTCAACGCGCTACGTAAATCTTTACAAGAGCAACCGAAGAGGTACAAGAGCCGCCCAGAAAGACGCTCCACGAGCGTTTTCGTGCGAGTCAAACCGATTATGATTTTTCTCGACGATTTCGGATCCATTTATGTTACTTTTTATTCTTCTCAGTTAAATAAGTCCTAGATCTTCCACGTCGTCTCGCTAATTATCTCGTTTATATTCGCCAACGAGCAATAGTAGTAGGAGTGTCTCAGGACAGATGGGTACGATCGAATAAATCAAATTTTATGACCGAAATCTTGCCTTCGTTACAAAAATATAAGCTTCCTCGAAATGGCGGATTCTCGAAGTCAGAGGGATTTATAGTGCACGGTTGGTTCACCGAAGAAGAAGAAGAAGAAGAAGAAGAAGAAGAAGAAGAGAACGGGTTGGTCCGATATCGGGGTGTAACCACGCGTTCTCGAATTAATTACCTCTGATCCGAGAGCGTGAGCGCACACGCGCCGTACGTGCGAAATCGTACGATGCCGTACGAATGAAAATTAGGCGAAACTTTATCGTGCGTTTCTCCTCGGTCGCGCGTCATTCATCACCGAATAATTAGGAGACAAGTTCACCGCGGCTCGCGGCAATTAGGTAAACTAGAAGGCGTGGTGGTTCTATTTCCGCGACGCTCACTGACTCTCCTTCTCGAATCTTTTTTTCTCTTTTTTCTTTTCTCTTCTCTCTCTCTCTCTCTCTCTCTCTCTCTTCCTCTCTATCCTTCTTTCCTCGCACGTTTACTCCCTCGACCGTTCGCGTTCGTCTCCGGTCCCTTTTTGCGCCCGTTCATCTCATCCCGTTTGCTCCCCTCGCCAACCCTTTTTCTTGTTCTCGTCTTCCTTCTTCCCAGAGCTCGTTCGTCAATGCGACCAAGTCAGAAAGTCGACGACAAATGAGTCGTGCGACGAAGAAGCACCTCTCTCTAACGTTTATTTTCCTTGCGCTTCCGCTCGTGATCAGGGAAAAGAAAAATCCTTCGAGTTCTTAGCCGGTGTTGATAAAGAGAAATTCGTAGAGAATGTCTAGAAAAAAAGAAAAGATCGAATTCCTTCCAGTTCCTAGCCGGCGTTGATAACGAGAAATTCGTAGAGAATTTCTACAAAGAGAAAAGACCGAATTTCCGTGATTCGAGTTCGCTTGATTCGCCAGGTCGAGAGAAAGAGACAGCGAATTAAGGGCGGTACGATTTTAGCTGGGTGACTCCCTCCTCAGCACGTAGGAGCCCGAGTTCCATTCGCGAGAAACGCGCGAGAAACGCGACAATTACGTCGCCATCTGACAATTAGTAGTCAGTAAACGGCGTACCGCCACGAATAGTTTTTTCGAGATATTTATTGCCTTCCCTTCGGCCGCGTACGGCCCACCTGAACCGATCTTTCCTCTTTCGATCCATCAACGCGAAAATAACCAGCGACTCCGGCGAGCCTAACGCGTCGTGATACGAGTTCCTTCGCCTACACGATGTCCCTCATTTTTATTATCGAATGGAATTAGGTTCTTTAGGTTAAAAGCGTAGATAGAAAGAGACAGAAAGAGAGAGAGAGAGAGAGAGGGAGAAAGAGAAAAGTGAAAGAAGATAAAAACCGGCCGATATTATTTCATGCTCGGCACGTTACGCGTATTTTAGAGTAGAAAAGAGGGAAATAGAGGCGAGCATCGCGATACGCGACGGTTTTTCGTCGGATGACGAATGGGTAGATAATTAGAAGATGATCCTCGCCGTTTAAGAGCACGGTCTTGTTACCAGCGGACTAAAAGAGACCCCGAACACATTCCTCATGGGCGAGCCGCGAGACGCCTTGTACCGCTGCCTTGTAACTGCCGGGATAAGTATAAATATAAACAAGTTAGCGGGATAAAAAGTTCCAAGATTAATGACGAAGGCAATTTTAGGAAGGTAATTGGACCTGGCTCTCGTTCCATCGCGAGCTCGACGAACTTCGCTTTTGCTTATGATCCGCTTTTTTGAATATTAGCGTATGTTTCGTACGGCGTGGGTAGGACACGTACCACCGGCGCGACTTCTCTCTCTCTGTCGAGGAAGATTAATTTATCACCTTTGATAAATCGTAGGCGAAGCGTTAATAATTATGCGGAAGGCTGATAGCGTACGAATCGTTTACAGAGGCGTGTACAAGCAGTAGCGGAGGAGCCAACTCCACGACAGGTGTGGACACGGAGGCTCAAGAAAGAACTGCCAACGCGATTAGCGACGACGAGAGAAAGAAACGACCCCGCACCGCGTTCACGGCGGCGCAGATCAAGTCTTTGGAAGCGGAATTCGAGAGGAACAAGTATCTCAGCGTAGCGAAGAGGCTGCAACTTAGCAAGACTCTAAAACTTACCGAAACCCAGGTGAGTATTTTTCTAAACGAAGGAAATGAAGGGTAATTAGAAAACTAAGAGACGAAGCTGCGCGTCGTTACGCGACGAATACGAGAAGAACATTGGGAAGAGATAAGTCAGACGAAGAACAGGATATCGTAGCCGATAAATCGCGATAATGTTCTCAGACTTCCGCAGTCGCAGACTCCGTCACCTGAAATAGTTTAACTTCCACGTAGTTCAGTCGAGTTCCTAAAGAATCAACTCGACTCTGAATTATTAGTCCTGTGGAAGCACCATATGTGTAGAGGCGCCGGTAGTGGCGCCAGGAGGGAGGACTGCCCTTTAAGACCAATTAGCACTTACCCACCCTTCTTTCTCTCGCTCTTTTGCCTCGTTACAGGCAAGAAATTTTAAGGACGAAATCTATTCGACTTCTGAGAAAGGATCGCACGAAGAATCTGTCCTCTTTCCAAAATTATCACACGTTGTTGTTGAGGTGGCTTATGATCTTTGCGAAAGATCTTGGAAAGGAGGTATGACGGAAGTAAGACGATTGGCAAAGTGCGACTTTGTGCGCGTCAAACTGTATCGGATTGTTTCTGCATCTTAAACTAATTATTTTATGATGATCCCGACATAAATAAATCGACATCACGTGAATGAAGCGAGGGAGCGAGCAACCGCGAAGCGCACTTCGTAGGGAAGACGCGATAATTGTCGGTGAGGTCGAAATATTCATGCTCAGCATCTAGAACGAGACGGATAATTATCTAGAGGATCAGGAGAAAAGGGGAAGACGATCAGACGACGGATCAGAGGGAAGAAGGAGACGTGTCGTGCCGCGGACGTAACTGTCACAATATTTCTCGGAGTTAACGAGCCAGCACCGAGTTGCTCCCCTTCTTCTTCATCCTCTTCTTCTTCTTCTTGTAGTTTCTCCTTGCTTTCGTCCTCTCTCTTTCTCTCTTTCTCTTCTATGCGCGCGCGAGCGATGTTACATACAACGTTCCATCGTTCTTTGCCTTTTCTTCGGGTAGCACCGTCGCCGACGGATGCTGCGCGCCGTCGAGGCGACGGACCGGAGAGGCGTCGATTTTTTAATTAGGATATATTACCAGCCGAATGTCACGAATCCGCTCTCAACGGAGCTCCTCCTCAGAATTCTTACGGGGAAATCGTTGTCCCGCCTCTTCACGATAAATTCCATGCTTTTTCTCGTACCCGAGGTGTCTCTCATCTTTTTTTCGTCGGGGATAACTTATGTCTCTTCCTTGGCCTAAGTTCGGGGTAAAATTTAATAGCTTCGTCGGATAATGTGGTATGAAGCGTGTAGGAAATAATGTAATGAGTTAGGAGCTCGGGTTGATTAATGGAGTTGGGAAAAAGCTCCGCAAGCGCCTCGGTAGCGCAGTAGGCAGCGCGTAAGTCTCATAATCTTAAGGTCGTGAGTTCGATCCTCACCCGGGGCAATTTTTTGCACCCCACCAGAGAGAGAGAGAGAGAGAGAGAGAGAGAGAGCCAAAGCTTCTCTCGGTCTTCGTTATTTGCCTAGGTCTCCATCGATTTTAATGATATCCTGTACTTGCAAAAAGCTCTTCAAGCGCCTCGGTAGCGCAGTAGGCAGCGCGTAAGTCTCATAATCTTAAGGTCGTGAGTTCGATCCTCACCCGGGGCATACTTTTTGTATTAGATGAAAAAATACGGGGGTTCTTTCTTATAGAACTCTTATATATCTTTTGCAGATTAAAATATGGTTTCAAAATAGACGAACCAAATGGAAAAGAAAGTATACGAACGACGTGGAACTACTGGCGCAACAATATTACTCGAGTTTGGGGATACCCGCACCCCGACCGATTTTTGTCGGAGATCGCTTATGGTAAATTCGCTTATGATATTAATATCGAAAAGCGCATATTTGTATAAGAATGTGTAACGATAAAGAGTATAGAAGAAAATATTTTTGCAGGTTTTTTAATTATCCAACGCAGTCTCAACCAGGTGCACCATTTTTCCCACAACATTTGGCGCCGTTACCTTTACCACCTGCTCTGCCGATAGTTCAACCGCTGCCTAGTAATTTGCCAACGGGACAACAATCCTCGATTTTTCAGAATATACCGTTAAGTCATCCCACGCATCACCTAACGCAGAGATTGGATTTTAGGCATCAGGAATCTTAAGTCGTTCGTAAGATGTACGATATCGGCAAGGGATACAATATGTGTACAGAAATCGCGTGTTCGAACGTTTGACGCACGTCGTTTTATCTTTTTATAATTGCATTTATGATAAGGATACTTAGTATACGTACATAAAAAATAAATAATATCGTAACATTACGTATGTGTTGGTATCTGTCAAATTTTTTGCTACGAACTAACGTGAATTCGATGAAATGTAACGAACAAACTTGTATCATTGGATGAAATGTTTTCTTTTTTAAAGAACGTAAGACGAATGGCGCTATTCGATGTATACGTGTAATTGAGTTAAGATAATAAATTATTGCGCGAACGAAAACGATGAGTATCTGTTTTATAACGTAACATTTCATCAAAGCGCGGATGGGGACGATAACATTTTACTAACACCTAACGTCTTTTCGTCGTGAGCCGCTTGATCCTGTATGATCTTCGCGTATTTTTCATTGTCTTGTAAATCTTCCTCGATCAACATCTCCTGCATCCTTTGCTTATATCTGCAAAGATATTAATTATTTATCGGATATATCAGGTATGACAAAAAAATTCGTAACGATTACTCACATTTCACTGTCGGGATTATTTTCCTGATTTCGGCACTTATCTAGTTTCTTTTCTATAGCCCTTACAACATCGCGCGACGGTGGTTCCACGCATTTTGCCATCGATCTTATTTCTACAACGTGCGGTTACGCATTACCGAAATCTCCTCGTGCAACTTTTAATGGCACCTCACGGATTATAATGATACTTACTTCTAACTGCCTCGATTATACCTCCCAACTGTTCACTCGGAAATAATATATCTGTTACATAATTATCTAAATTTGCGGAAGCTCTGGACGCCGCGTGCAATGTTGCAGCCAGAGCAATCTGACTTGGAGCATAAAGTAGAACACTGTCGGTTAAAAAAACCCTCTCTAAAAATTCATCTATATGCGGTCTCAATTTCTCAGGATTTTCTAACGAATTATATCGAGTCTATAAAAATTTAATAATATAAATATTTTATATTTATTTGCATTATAGAGGCAGCAGATAGGTAAATAGCGCACCTTAATATCGATCATCAATCCTTCCACGGGTCTAAATGGATTATGAACCGTTAAATTATAAGTTAACTGCTGCATGAGTAGTAACTCATTGTTGAGAATAATGTCTGATGCTTTTTCCCTGTCTCCTTTAATGTTCGCGACAAACTGTGATATGGAAACATTGAACTCTTCTACCTGCGAAGGGAATTTAATTAGATATGTTACCGTTTCATTATGTTTCTATAACTTCTATATCATTGAAACATATTGGTAATTACTTTGCACGCCAAGTATACGCATGTGACCAATATCTCCTTTGGATGATAGTCCATTACACTGTTCCTTAAGTAAAATCTTTTGAAATAATGTAAAGCAGTGGCAACAGTAGCTCTAGGCATTGGAGGTGTAAAGCGACGACAGAAATCACGCAATTGTAATTCATAAAATTTCAGAAGAGTACGCTCTTCCGTATCGGACAGAAAATGAGCTTCCCTTTCTTCTGGCTTTAATGGTAACATGAAAATAGACAAAATTTGCTATACATTTGAGGAAATAAGAGAAACGTATTTATTGATACTTTGAAGTTTTATGTAGAGATGCTTTTTTATCGACCGAGTCAAATATAAACATAACCTCAGCGTTCGTCGACATTGAACGATATTATCGTACACGAAATTATACGAACCATCTTTCGGTTCCATTTTCGTTATCCTCTGTATCCCGATATTTATAACATGTTAAAAAAGAACTTACAGTCATGTTTGCACCGTGTCTCTCGATAAAGTCAGCATTCGTTCTCTCTCTTAACACCGTTAACTCGTTTTCGTCTCTAAACATCCAATACTTTTTCTGCGAACTGTGCGGAAACATTTTTACACTAGATACACCCACGAAGACAAATTAGCAATGAATAGGTTACAACAAAAATTGAAAGTTAAGAATAACAACAGCCGACAGGTGTTACACGTGCTGTGCGAACGTAATACTTGAACGTTTGCTTTCTAGAGGGCAGCAGACCTTGCTGTCTTATCCGTGAGTTCGTCGGTACGGAAGGTTCCTTGTATTTCGAGCTTGCAACTTTGCTTCGACAAGTTTTTAATATATAATATAAAAGTAGATAGATAATTGATACAACTTTTTTGGTACTCATTATTAATATTTTTTATATATAAATATAGCATAACTGTACGAATTGATATTAAAAGCCCCCCAAACCCGGGAGAACGTCAAAGATGACGAACGCAATCGACCAAAAGATAGAAATAACAGAATTAAAAAAAAGCTGATCGTTGGAATTTGCAAGCAGAGCGAACGCGATGTTTTCTGGCAAACCGGCCGCCTACGCAGCGGTAATAAACAAGATCGGCGACAGCGGGTTGGAGGGTGGAGAGTGAGGCAGCCGATTTTAATATGGACGCCCCCCCCAAGCGGTTGCACGTCCGATCTGAAGGGGCGTTCCAACGACCCTTTGTCAACCGACAACGCCGCTGCATCTTATCACGATCGAGGCTCGGGATCTACCCGTTTTGCTCCTCCACCTCGTTCTTGGGCCCGAGGCCATCGTTGAGCGTCCCGGCTGCCGCTCGTTCGCCTCTGCGTTCGCCTTTGCGAGCACAGACCTCTCTTACCCGGCCATAATTCTCTTTCATTTTTTATTGCGGGTTAGTTTACGTTGCCTTTACGCTTCGCGATTACGACGTCGTCGTCTTCGTTGTCGTCTTCGTTGTCCCTCGCGTTATTATTCAAGCTCTCGATATATCGAGTCCATCGATCTCTCGCGAACGCATATCTCTCCAATTCCGTCGGTCTTCCATCGAGATTCGAGGGTTCGACGATCGCCGATCTTAGATCGCGGGATCGAGTTTCTTCACGCGTGGACGAACTCGTATGAACATTCACTTTACTTACATCGTTTCTCCTAATCTTCGCGCAATCGCGGCCGATAAGTACAAACGGATAAGCTAAAGAGATTCTATAATTCGATCTTTGCCGATCGAGTACTTACTTTTTGCCTTACGTAATTTATAACACGCGATCGGCCCCCGGTCCCTTTATTCTCGATCTAAATTTCATTTCTAAATCGACCATAGCGGTATTATAGTTTCTCGTTGAAATAATGCGATAATTTGTTAGGCAAATTAGAGTAGGTACACATACGCGCCCGCACGCACGTAGTATATCCGCGTCTGGAAACCCTAGCGGTTTCGCTTCCGCCGAAATCCAAGAAAGGAAGGAAAGATACGGCTATCCCCGAAAGTGAAGTACATCCGCCATTAATCTAACATTGCGGTTGCCGGCGCCCTCGAGTTCGCGTGTTCCACCCTTCCGCGTCGATTCCTCACTCCCGCGCTCTATTCGAACGCGAGACATGCACGTATGCGCGTCTCGTACACACGTGTACTCTTCTAACGTATACACACACATACACATATACGGACGGCGATAATCGCGTTGCCTAAGAAAAGGAAGTCAAATGGTTTACCCGACGCGCTAATGCAAAATCAATGCTCGACTTGGGCCACGGTGGTGCGGAGGTGTGACGGATAAAGTGGATTACTTTCGGAGTCATCCACCTCGGTGGTGGTTCGCCGTAATCAAGAGTGACTTTCCTACGAATCGACCCACTCTCGTCGACTGACAAATTACCCGAGAACGAGAACACGTTGCGGGTCTCCACGAAGCGAGCTCGCTTCACGAAGTCGATTTTTTGAGAGTAGAACGCAATATGGGAATCGTGACACGTTCAAAAGTGACAAATGACCATCCCTCGTTTCGTGCTTTCCTGTTACCGTGCACCCACACAGCTATGACATTTTTTAGATACGTGAGAGAGTTATCGAGAAGCAGGGAGCGCGCAAAGACGGCGAAAAAATCTATTCGCGCGGGATTTCTTCGATGCATTCTTATCGCTACCTAGCCGGGGAGTAAGCTCGGAAGGAAAGAACGCGTCTATCGCGTTCGATCGCGAGAACGAAAAAGAAAATTCTTTTTCTTCGTCACGTCGACGTATGGTATCGGTGAAAGCAGTTTCCTCCTCCTTCTCCCCTCCACCACCACCTCCTGCTCTTCTTTTTCCTCATCCAGCACACGAAATACACGTACGTGACCTACTAGGTACCTACATATCGCATGACCGTTACCGTGCCGCGGTAGTATCGTCGTTGGTTAACCCGCAAAAAGCGGTATCACGCCTGGTTTTAACACTCCTCGGGTCTCGGCTCGGCCAGCTTTCGCCTGCACGCGAACCTTCCGCGGTCGGAAACGTCACGCGGCTGTTCTTCGTCCGTCAGAACCCTTTTGTGTTTCTCTATTGTGCGTACCTATATGTATACATTAAATCAATCCGTCGCGAATTCACCATGCAAGAAAGCTGAAAGTCTTTGCAAATTTCTGATTCCGTATTCTGGATCGAATATGTATTTTAAAGAGGGGCCATTGAATACACATGAGGCGATGTCGATTGAACGCTCGAGGCATGGAAACGAATCGTGGACACGTCGAACCGGTCGATGAGAGATGAGAAATTTACGAGTTCGGTAGCTTCAGATTTTATATGTTAGAGAATCTTTGTAAAATTATATTCAATTTTGTCAGTTTCTTTACTCACATATTGCTACATTGATTTACATTAATTTGACGTATTATAAACGCCACGATGATTTCACCATTGACTTTGCCAAGAATCCTAGAAGGCGAATACTTTTCTAGTTACGTGTAGCCAGCGAGACAAAGATAAAAAGGATAAGACAAGAGGGTTCTCGAAGAGGAGAATTCGGGTGCAGGATTAGCCGGCGGCAGGAACGAGAAGCAACATCGTCGAGGAACCAAAACCGAAGAGAAAAAGAGAGGAAGAGAGAGGAAGGGAGGCTAAGCAAGGAGGAAAGTCGAGATGGAAGAAAGAGACAGCAGGCGAGGTGGGCTCGTATACGGTATAATTACAGAGGACAGAGAAAGAGAGAGCAGTGGCTAGACCCACTGCAGCAAGTTTAACGTAGCCCAAGGCAAGCAACGTACTCGAAATCGGCGAGGTCCGATCCTCTTGCGATCCTCTCGCGATTCTCTCGCGACTTCGCTCCTAATTCGTATTCGTGCCCCGGGTGTAGGAGATAGGATACGCCTTGAAAAACGGCGGAAGAATTGCCAAAGCCGTTTTAAGCTACCGACTTTCCCCTTCTACTACTACTACTACTACTACTACTTCTTCTTCTTCTTCTTCTATTCTATGGTCGTTTTGCTAAGTTTCTTTTCTTCCTTCTTCCCTGGACGATCGGGAGCAAAAAGTGGATTCTTTTTTCTTCAAATCAAGAGGAATGTTGTAATTGATAAAAAAACATCTATGTAGGGCTTACATATATAGGGTGACTGCATTATTCATGAAGATTATTATCCATTCCTTAAGTCATTAAGAAAGTAGAAATACCACGGCCGTCTTGTTTTTTCATGAAGGATTCCGATAGATTACCATGATCATACAGTCCTACCATATCCTGAGTGAGTAGCGCGTTGCACGTTAAAGTACCTACCCCAAGCTGATTTCTCTTCTCTCAGCTGTTGCGGCGCAAGAATTCTCTCTCGTTGCTTTCTTCTCTTTCGTTATTAGCTCGACTTAATTCGCGAGAACGAGAGTTGTGACCTCCTGAATCCTCTAATTTTGGTTGGCCGCGGGCAGCGATAATTAACGAACTATAATCAACGGCCTACTCGACGCATAACGCAATGTAACGGAACGTAACCGAGGATATCGACTCTCTTTAACGTGAGATAGTGTGGTGTTTCTCTCGATATCTATGTGCGTAGTAGTCTATGTATGTGTGGGGTGGATACATTAAAGTTCGCGCACGCGAGAGGGAAGATCGTATTTGTACGAATTTCTGCGTACAAAAGTTGAAGAAATATGAACTATTTCTGACCTCGAACGAAGTTAGAACTTAATTTTATTTTTACTGGAAAGCGGAATGAAGCGGATTGGAGCAAGGTAAAGCGGAGTGGAGCGGAGCTGAGCGGAGCGGTGGAGGAGTCGAAGACACGGAAGAAAATCGAGAATATCGATACGCCGTATGCTCGCTGCTAGTAGGTACGCACCTCGAAGAAGCAGAGATTATCCACTTTTGCGGTAATTCCCGGCTGCCGAGGCGCATGCGAGTTCGCGCAAGATGGCCGCCGGCCGACGAGCTCCGATTGGTGACGGCGGAGCGGGCTATTTGAGCAGCGGTTGGTGGTTCAGCGCGGCCCGCCACGAGTAATTTTGATCGTGATTATACTAATTTCATAGTATGCCCCTTCTCGGTGGCTTAAGCACCGGCCGAGTTCACACGAGCAGCGCCACGAGACAGGAGAGTAACCGTGCCCGCGAAATCACGAGCGCGTCGGAAACTTTCCGCGCGAGCTGCGGCTTTTCGCGAATATTTCAAAGAACGGGAGTGTAGCTCGATGTCGCTTCGGGAAGATTGGTTTTTCTCTTCGGAATACTTCGGCTTCGGGTCGCGAGTACGGTGACGCGACTGTTTCACCTGGAACGTATGAGAGTACTAAGGATAGAGAGAGAGAGAGAGAGAGAGAGAGAGAGAGAGAGAAAGCACGCGAGGTCGAAGTTTGCAAAAGCTGCCTCTGCTATCGCTATCAACGCGAGATATATCGAACCGTAATCGCTGCGTGCCGTTAGTGCGTCGTAATCACGGGCAAAAGGCCTCCGTTTTGCCATCCTCCCTCTCTCACCTTCTCGCAGCCTCGCGAACTTCGCCATCTCCTTAGTCCTCCCCTACCACCCTCTCTCTCTTTCTCTCTCTCTTTCTTTCTCTTTCTCTTCTTCCCCCTACCATCCCTCTCCGTCCTACTCGCGCTACCTCTCTTCTTCCCGTGGGCAATGAGCGGAGCCGCGCCGGCCATCGCCGCGGTGGGGGCTAAATTACCACAATTTTGTACTTTTTATACCGCGAGGGAAAAAAGAGGATAATTTTTGGTGGAAACGCAACAATTTTATCGGCCGTTGTTATGTGAGATCAGTTGGTGTCTACTGCCGCTACGCGTTACACCTGTCCGTCCTGCGTGCTGCTCCGCTCTCCCGACAGCCAACGTCTTAGATATCCTGCCGTTTCGACTTCCTCCTCGTCGTCATTGATCTAGGATCGATCTACGAACGAATTCCGTTTACGCGATTCCGTACTCGAGATGACGGCACTCCGATGAATCGCCACCGACGGCCGCCATTTTGGTAACCTTGGACGTATCGAATCTTCAGACCCCAAGATTTTCCCGCTTCTTTCATCGACGATCTACGGTGGTGCGTCTTGCGTCAAGTTGCGATCCGAAGTGTGACGAACGCGGAAGTGAAAGTTGTGTGTATCGATCATCGTGATTTCGAAGACGTAAGTTAGCGTGCCTCGTATTGGTCGCCATTTTGGTGAACTCTCTTATCCCCACGAGTCTGTGATCCTCATGTGAAAATAAAAGAGGAGTAAGTATATCAACATTGTGGAAGACGCTAAAAATCACGTGGTGGTCTACTCTGATGAATTTTTTCTTCAAAAATTGTTATCGATACACGTGTCGCGATACCTAAAATCAAAGTTACTATACTCCGACTATTATTACGAGCCCTCCGAGTACTCATCTGACTCAACTAGCGTTGTCGGCAAATATGTAACACGGTGGAAGTTAAACGCCAGCTTCGCAATCTGATAATGCATAAATTCTAATCAATAGGTCGTTGCTACCGGCATTCAACATTGTAACCCGATAATGCCTTTAAGTTATTCAAGAACCTGTTCGCGGTCATTAAAAATATTGAATCGCTCGTGAGTGTGGGATGTATCGAGAATATCGAAGAAGACGACGATGCTTCGAACGTTTATTAAAATCACGGTTACTATAGCTACTCGAAAGCGAACACGACGATTCTAACTGGAGTCTCGTGCTTCGAGTTTACGAGCGACGTAGTATCGAACTACGATAAAAGATGTTTATCTAAAGTACAAAATTATCGCTTCCATGCTGTGCTTGTGGTTATCGATTTACCTACTGCCGTTAGGTCGCTCGACTAAAACTCTTTTTCTATGAAGCTTGCTTTAGCGATTAGGAATACGCGTATATCCATACATTTTGTAAGTTACACCTTGGTATTATAAAGCATTCGAGCGGTATCAATTAAATAAGATAAAACAGGTAGTCGCGAAGGTGAAATTCATTTCTTATAAATATTCAACGCATCCCCGATTAACATCGCGCACGTTGGCCGTACACCTTTTTATTATGGCTATTTGCATGACACCAGGAGTGGGATGCTCCATTTATATCGGGCTTAACGACTGGCTCGTATTATTTTATTATATCATCGGCGCGGGGAAAAGTTACGCTACGAAAAAGAGAGATCGAGAGAAAGAGAATGTGAAAGAGGGGGAGGCTCGTTAGAAAAAAGGGAAGACGAGTTTCGACGTAGACGGAAAGTGGTTTGTCGTCCCGCTTTCCGATTCCTCGTAGAGATGCGGAGGATCGAGGAAGGAGACGAAAGGAAAAAGAGCGGACGCGGGAGCGTCGTCATCGATGCCGAGAGGGTATCTATCGCTCCCGGGCTTGGTGGACCAAGTTGAAAAAAAGAAGGAGGAAGGAGGCAATAAAACCGCAAGGGCGAAAAGGACGGAGGTAAATAACGGTGGAGGAGGCGTGGTTGGCGCGATGCGGCGCCCTCAAAGCACGATCTTACCTCGAGGGTGCACCTTTTAAAAGTTCGAGGTAGGAGAACCCTCGAAACTGGGAGCTGGGAGAGATAAGATCCTCCTAGTTATCGAACGAACTCCCGTTCTCGATCGTAACTCGTACCGAAGGAGCGGAGCGTAACACGGAGTTCGATACGTGCGAGTTCCGTCGGTGAACGAGACTCAAAAGCTGTTTGCCGGCTAGCTAGCCAGCTAGTAGGCAGGCTGGTAAAGCAATCGGACAGGAAGGTAGAAGAAGGTTCCTGTCGTTTCCCTCTCGTTTCCTCGAAAAGGAGGAGTACCTCGCGGCAATTTGCGTTGAGACGATCGTCTGTCCTTCTCTGGTGCGCGTGTACGAGAGACAACGCGTGTCCTAGGCAAGCGGACGATCCAAATAGACGCACACCCTGAAATCATGGTTAGAAGTAGAAACGCTAACGACGATACGATGAACCCGCGGCTACGGAAACAAAGACGTAAGAATGACGGAATATACGCCGTTTAAAGGCCGTAATTACAGCCTATTCTACGTATCTCGAGCAGAGCGGTCGCGGCAGATGCGGATAATGATAGCCCGAATCCGCCGATCTGTGTCCTCCTTCGAGCTGGACTCGAGACCGAGTTCCACGGATTCTGGCGCCATCGATCAGAAATCTCTACCACCCATTAATCGAAGTTATCGAAACTTCGCTTCTGATCCTGCCGACGGATGCAGGGATCGAAATTCTTCTATGGGTAGAAACAGTATTTTTGTTTCTCTTTTTTTCTTCACACGAATATACGTAACGTTAGCCTACG
Organism: Odynerus spinipes; assembly: GCA_032403825.1. NCBI lineage: Eukaryota > Metazoa > Arthropoda > Insecta > Hymenoptera > Vespidae > Odynerus > Odynerus spinipes. Next base: position 5,403,504 of record JAIFRP010000021.1, on the reverse strand, counting down.
ACCTTTCGTTCAATTCGTATGCGGTAATTCGGTAAAGTCAAGAAGATCGATTCTCCGTCGGGTGGAAACATTGAAATTCAATAGAATTCGTTCCTACGTCTCTATTACACGGGAGATCCCATCTATATGCAGATTTACCTTGGGTTTTGTCGCTTTCGGTGAAATTAAAGTTTGCCGTGTTTTTGTACGCGGCACCTACGACCGACTGTGTCCACCGAGAAAAGAAGAACCGAGGTTAGCTCGGACCCCGCCCCGCGCCTTCAGCGGCCTCTAATTACCCAAAATTTTACGAGCCGCACGTTGAGTTCTGTCATTTGTTTGCTCAAGCACGCCGGAAGTTCGAGCTAATTGATTATCTGCTAATTTGTAACGTTGCCTGCTTAGAAGACGCCGAGACTCACCTTTGCGACGGTTCTTCGAGGAGACCCTTTTCTTCTTTCTTTCTTTCTTTCTTTCTTTCTTTCTTTCTTTCTTTCTTTCTTTCTTTCTTTCTTCTCTCTCTTTCTCTTTCTTTCCTCGTTTCCTCTTGCGAGGTTCGTGAGATTCGCGAGACTCATTAAACGCGTATAATTCATTATTAACTTTCGATATAAAATACGATGTCATTTATTCCTCGGTCTATTCACGATTTTTCACGAGATAGAAAGTTAATACGCCACGAGCATGCGAGATCCGTCGAGTGAACGGGTTTAATGCCTGGCCCGCTACATCTTCTCGGTAGATTGAGTACTTCTATCAAACTTCAACCGACGGGGACAACGTAATTTACGGTTGTTGACTGTGATATATTCACGCCGCGAATAACTGCAAGCGAAACGACCCTGAAGCTGCTGCTACTTCGTCGGCGATATAAAAATTGTGGAGTCCGTCGACGTTGTGTGTGGATCGATAAATGATGAGTATTTTGATAATCTCGATTAATTGCAAAAATTATGAAAATCCTGATAGGAATAAATAACTATGTCTCTGTGTTCTGGAAAATGACGTTATCTGAATTAACATTGGTATTTATGAAAGGAAAACGATCGATATGCACTTTGGCGATGATCCAAGTAAGGCACAGAAATCAACGTTGCGCGTCGAGTAGGAATTCTTAAAGGTTACTCGCGAAATAAATCGAAGCCCACCGGAGTAGCGAGACGGTCGCGTTCCATTGAAGTTTACTCGTTCAAGCCGGCAATTATCGGTCGGAAACTTTCTTTTTGCGGACATTACGGACATACGCCTTCGTAGTTTTCCTCGGAAAGGCGTGCAGTAATCGGCATACTTGTACCTCGTTGAAAATCCATCGAGTTTCAAACGTATAGAAGTCTGTGGAAGTCGATCCATCATATGTGCGATCGAACACGAGTCAAATGTCTCCGGGTGAATTTTTTTCGTAGGGGCAACAACTGTGGCTCGATGGTAGGGGGAGGCTGAAGCCCGTGGGCAAGCGCGGGTCTCACGAGGACGACGAAGGGCCAGGGCTCGCGGAGAGTGCTTACGGAGAGGCCGATGGGCCTTACGTAGCTCCGTCTACGCAGGACCCGCGTAATAACACGGCAGCGCACGAAACAAACCGACGAATTAGGTACTATCGGGGGTTCTGCGAAAGCGGTCGACAGACGGACGTAGCGACGGACGAACCGACAGCTAGCGCGAGGGCCCCATCGAGTTGGGAGGAAAGAGCGCGAGGAAGATGGCGGAGTGGTGGGTGAGGGGAGGCGAGGGGGAGTGTAGAGAGTAGGATGCCACGAAAGGGCCCGGCCTCGTGCAATTACGGTGCCTCGGCAACCCCGGCATTATCTCCAATTATCCGCTTGCGTTTTGAGGTTAGGTTTTCGGTGCCCCTCCGGGGACCCGCCGGGGCCCCAGAGCCACCACGAGGCATCGCGATCCACGAACGTCCACGGGGCCCTTCCTCGCGCCCGCTCGCCCAGAGACAGAAAGCGTCTTCCACTCGTGCTGCTGGAGAAAGCTCGAGTTAAACAGAGAGAGAGAGAGAGTGAGAGAGAGAGAGAGTGAGGGAGAGAGAGAGAGAGAGAGAGGTATAAAGACGGAGAAGGAGACGAAGAAAAAGAGAGACGAGAGTACCGGGCGATCCATTATGTGGCGTCTGCCGTCGGATCGATTCCAACGTTTTCGTCCTACGGGCCCTTCGTTTCACCGCAAGGCACATAACCGGATCGGCCACCAAGAACCGCATGGCTATTTCAGTGACCGCAGATCGAATGCTTTCTCTCTAATCGTCAGGAGAGAAGGCCGAACACGCCGGAAGGTCGACGATGGAATAACGAACAATGTTAGCCGAGAAAGCTAAGAAAAATTGAGGAAAGAAGCTTCCGACCCAACGATACGTGAAATCATCGGCGGAGTTAGAATTTCGATGAAATTCCAAGCAACATTTTAACGAAATAAAGACGAATCTTTCGGAAATTATGCCGAGTGTCCGACTAATGACGGTATAGCTTACTCCCCTTCGCAACTCGAATTTCCTTGTGGGTTCGAGGGCTCTCTTGAACTAGGTGGTATCTTGCTAACCTTTTACCAAAATCGCCACAGCGATCTAATAAGCTCGGCTAAGGGAGGAACGATGAAAATAGGGCAGTTTCGAGGACTAGAGTCTCCAGCCGGTGTTAACCCTCTACTAAAGAAAGATTTACAGTCTCCGCACCGGAAAGGGTACCGTGAGGGCGGCTGATGGAAGAATGGTTTCCGGCGACGGTAGCTCATAGTAGTCTTAGACACCGGTACATCCACCGGGCTGATACGCGTGCCGACGCCTACAATATTAACGCCGACGCCATCGTAGATCAACTCGAACGCGTTTTCGAACATGGCTAGGTTGTTTCAACGAGAAATATTCGCACCATGTTGTGCATGATTAAAGACTGCAATGAAATAGTAAAATTAATCAATTTATTCCCTCGTTAAATATTCTTTTTTTTAGGTTGAAAGTCCTGGATTATTAAATTCGAAATTACGAGTTCGAAACGTAACGCGAGCAATGCCACGAGATTATCTCTTCCATACTTTGTTCTTTTGAGGCGCGAACCATGTGTTAAGCTCGAAGCTAAAATTTTACGAGCCTTCAATCACGAGGCAAACGCGATCGATACGAATTACGTTTGTATTGGTACCGGTGGCCGATGGATTCGCGGGTTACACCTTTCGAATACAATTTTCATAATGATATGCGAAGAGAGTCAGGAAACACGCGGTTCGCTTCCATACGATTCCACCTGGCGTTTCGAGGGAAACAGGCTATCCAATAATCGGCCAATATCTACCTTCGGCTATTACAACCTTCTGTAAACCCTGTATTCTTCCAAGGAGTTTGGGAATAATGAGACCTCTCGAATCGTCACCGCGACATTGACATTTCGCTTATGTAATTTGCTACTCCCCTCCAAAAAAAAACAAAAAAACAAAAAAATTCTGTCCATGTGCGAAAATGATATTCCTTCTGGCAACTTGTTATCACCAAACTGCTATAAATTCTTATACATTTGTATGCGAAACCACTTACATACCTTCGACCGAGAAAAGTTCTCACGCGAGATTCGCGAATGGACCAATACCAACCCTCTCGTACAACCTCTGTGCCTTTTCGAGTGCGCGAGCGAAGGTTTCGAAATATTATGGTGTCCCGCACTATAGTTCGGTTGCCTATCAATCACTTGGCGCATGGCCCGGCAATAAGACTTCTCGAAGAAGAGGGGGCTATTATCCTGCCAGACTCTTGTGATGCACGACCTCCATGGGCCGAATGCTGGACCTTAAGCCCTTGCCGTGCGATTCGTGCGCGCGAAAATTTCGCAAGGGTTTTACAAAGGCTCGCACGTCGAATCTACAGGGATCAGCCGGACAAAGAAAGTCATTGAAGAAATTCGATCGAGCGGGAGAGCAAGAGAGACAGAGAAAAAAGGGAGAGAGAGAGAGAGAAAGAGAGTCAATAAATTCCTCTTACGATATGAACACTGGCACGGGATCGTACATAGGCCAGGATACTTGACAGTGGCGAGGGAGAAGAGAATTATGACAGGGGAAGGAAGCTTCGCGTATGGATTATATCAGCCAGTTATGGCAACGTAATAAAAAACTCGACAGTACACATAAGTCAGAAGCGTCTCGAGGAAGAGCGATCGAGCTCCTCCACCTTTTGAATATTCATCGATTCCGTTCTCCTCCTTCCACAATAGTAGCCCAGATCACGAGAATATCGCCGGGGGATCAAAGATCGCTCTGTTGTCGAAGGAAACCCGATGAATAAGGTTTGATTAATTAGGTTCGATAGCGTTTGTTAGTTGAAAAATCCGGGGGATTTAGAACACTCGACCTTGATCTTAATCTTTAATTTATATACACGATTAATTGAAACGATTAATCGGCTCATTAATAAAATAGAGAGAGAGAGAGAGAGAGAGAGAGATGGTGAACATCAACGGATTAATGTAAGCAAAGCAAACGTAAGCGAAGGGACGAGGGAAGATGATCGTGCGACACGAGCGACGCAACGGCGTCGCGTGATTCGCGAATTCCCTGCGGTCGTGCTCTGCCCATGTTACACTTGCATTCGTAATGAAGTTTCGCGCCGTCGGACACGCGTGCGTCCTCTCGTCTACACGGTGAAAAAGCGCGTTCACGCACGCTACGCGTTCTCGGTGGTACACGCACGAGATTAAACGCACGTACGCTGACTTTTGCGTTCCTCCCACTCCTCGTCGGAGTCGGATGCGATTCTGACACGCGATTTCAAGGATAGCGAGCGACACGAATTCACCATCGTTGTCGCGATATCTCGAAAATTCGTCCAATTAACATCGATATACTCTTTTTCGCGATTTTTCCGTGTTGTTTTACCTGCTAGTATCAGACGATTCGATCTTGTATTGTTTATTGCTGTTCATTAAGATCAAATGTGTAAATACGCGAGACGCGATCGTTTTTATGGAATCGATTATACGCCAATTCGGATGTCTTCTAATCTTACGTATAATTTTTTTCAAAATGAAGTTACGACAGATCCACTATTACGTTTTCTATACATTATTATAAATATCTCTAAAAAATACAAAACGTTTCCAATTCAAGCTGTAAAATCGTACGGTGGTCACCGGGTACTCCCATGGTGTTCAACGTGTTAATAACTTGCAACTGCGGTGATCGGTATTGTCTAGGGTTCGAGCCTGACGTTCGATATAAAATTTAGATAAACAAAGTATTTGCAAAGTGAAAAGAATCGTCGCTTAAAAGGAATACCGTATGACTAGCCTAAAGGATGGGTGTAATCGTCTTTCGAAATGACATGCAAATGCAATGGGCATTCGAGGCGAGTCTGGTTTTTCAGGGCGTTACCGTCGGAAATTCTGGTCGGTTGGTTGGTCGATGGTGAACGTCGAGGGCGGCGCATCTGTCGGCGGAAGATTTATATCCCGAGGCCGAGGTTCCTTCTACGGTTCTCCCCGTTAGCGAGTTTTACCTGCGCTAGGCACGCCAACGAGAAAGGGTAAGAAGGGCGGAGAACGAGAAGAGAAGTTTGCGATTTTAAATCTCTCCGACAATTTCTACTTTTTCCTTTCTTAGAAACAATACCGTCGAGTTAATGGAACGCGGGCATAGGAGACGCGGTTTGTTATATTATAGATCGGATCTCTCGTGTAAACTACGAATTTCGATGGATCAACGATCGTGAGATTAACCAAAGAGTGAAAATGAGAAAAGACCTAAATGCTAAAAACAGTTTTTCGAGATAATTGAAGAAAAATTAATAAAACCCAAATTAAATCATCGTGCAAAACTTTATTATGTAATTACCGCTCTTAAGTCTGGCACTTAGGATTTTTCTTAGTCTATAAAACATGATTTTGAAAAAAATGGCACTCCCTTTCTAATTTCCACTCTTCCATTAGAGATTAGATCGATAAACTATAAAATAAATGAGAGGTCTATAGATTGTAGTTGAAAAGCGTACGATCGACAGTCCAATGGCATTATAGTTATGCAGCATATCTTCCTAAGAAAGACGCACTGTATTATTGGCAGTTTAAATGACACGGTATTATTCGCAGGCAATAAATGTCACAATGTGCCGTAATAGGTCTATAATTTGAGTCCCGTACGCGTCTCCGTGCGGTTTATAAAGACGCAAGACCATAGAGACAGCTTCTCGCAAGCGGAACGAGAAGATTTAACCGCAAAATGATCTTAGGAATAATCGAGATCGATCGGCTCGGCATATCTTCTCTCGTCTCGTGTTTTCTCGAGGCTGACACTCGCGAATTAACGGCTCGCTCGCGGTAGCAATTAAACTTCCCAAAGACGAAGAGAAAATACTCGCGTTGGTTCCCATGGTTAGACTAGGTCGAAGAGAGCAAAAAGTAGTGAAACGTCGAGCACTGAGTGGGATGGGGGAGAGGGGAGGGTGGAGGGTGGAGAGAACTTCGAAGAGAACTCCATCGACAACCCTAAGCGCTTGGGGTACACGAAGAGAATTCTTTCGTGTGCTCCAGGGTCGTGAGAGCAACGGAAAAAAGAAGATGGCAGCGGAGAAGAAAGGAAGATAAAGAGAGAAGAAAGAAAGAAAGAAAGGAAGAAAGAAAGAAAGAAAGAAAGAAAGAGTGGAGGCTGCGGAAGAAGATGGCGCGGAGGGCAATATTTACGAGAAGGGTTGGGTTCTGCAAGTTTCAGCTATAGGACGTAATTGTACCGCCAGGTAACCTGATTTATTGGGTTATTACCGAAGCCGAGCAAGGAGAACTCCAGGCGCGTGGTATATGGGCTTCTTCTCTCCTATGTTCTTCGACCGATATGCTTGTCCGTTCGTAAACTTGCCAACGAACTGAAATACGAAGCTTCATGGTAGATACTTCGTAGCTAGCAACAAGACTAACGTTATTGAGTTCTATATCTAAACGCTAAAATATGGATATTGCAAGTTAAAAATAAAAAAAAAGCCAGCAGAACGATCGCTTCTAAAAATCGAGTAAGAATTTATTATTAAACGAGTATGAGGAGCACGATGAACCGGTGAACGAGCAGGATGGCGGAGCGAGTAACGCAACCAGAAAGTAATGGCGTCGTCTTTCGAAAATTGGCCGCGTCAGGCGACGGGTAGGTACCGCTCGCTCGAGTGACGTGCGGTAGGTGACAGGTGTATCATTCGAGAGAACGAAATTCTATCAATTTTGTCATTCTCGGTAGAAGTCGAAGGGGTGAGCGAGTTTATTATTCTTGACAGCCGGTAGACGCCATTACCGCAATAATACACCTTCTTCTTCTTCTCCTTCTTCTTCTTGTTCTGCCGATGGCTCCGTTTGTTAGAACTCCGAAGCTCGTTGTTGTCCCCGTCGAATACCGGGTGTCGCTTTATCTGTAGGGATAAAAGCAGGAGAAAAAGGAAAGAAAGAAGCGAGTGAGGAGAAAGAGGTGGTGCGTTTCGTACGGTAGCAGCAACGAAAGGGTCGTATGAATATTGCATGTTCCAAGACGATACACCGAAGTGGGCCATAAACGCTCCCGGTTATTGCCTAATAATTATCGAGAAAAACCGCCGGCGTTACGTGCGATATTAAATAACATCGCGAGATTATTATAATCCACGGGTTACAATGCGAATAGAGAGGGGTACGCGTCTTGCCGCGTGCGTTCCAATGTCGGTAAGTGCAGTAATGACGTTCGATGGTAATACGAGTAATTTCGGCTGCACTCTCTCTCTCTCTCTCTCTCTCTTTCGCTTTTTCTGTTTTTCTTTGTCGTGGCTTATCCCACCCGTCGGTAGTAGTTACCTAGCGTTGCTTCGGAATCGATGAGGATTTGCACGATCGTCGAGAATTCCAAGTCATATCGATCCTAATGCCGGACGGTGTTCTTACGCAATAGGAAAATAATAGACATCGATCTCTCTACCTCGTGCTTTGATTATCGGTGTAACAAAAGTGACGCCATTGTCGATGAAATTATGCGACTCCGAGATATAATTGTCTACCATTGTTTGCCTTTTTATTCTGCCGCTATCTCGCAAAAATCGTCGTCGTTGGTCGAAGGTCGGGGAAGAATCGAACGGACGACGGAAAAGTAAAATACCAAAAAGGGTTTATCGTTTTCTACTTCGAGCCACTCGACCTACTGACGATCCTCTCGATAACTCAATATTATCGGATCGATCTAGAAAAAATGAAGAAGAAAGAACGGACCTCGAGACTCAGCTCGCAAGTATTCTCGCTCGTCCTTGACGATTTTGATGTTGGGCGATAAATCTCTCGAAGGGAGCCGGTGCTAAAGAAAAGAGAGAGAAAGTGAGAGACTAGAGAAAAACGAAAAAGTCGATCGAAAAGCGGGAGAATGCTCTCTGCCAATAGATTTACGAGGCTATCCGTCTTCGTGGCGCGCATTTCGCGCAACGTGCTCGCGATAAAAGCCGGTCTGCCTATACGTGTGCGTATTCGTCAGAGTGTATAAACCTATACGTAATGTACAACGCATACATATGTATAGATACGTAGGTACATAGCCATATATACGTTCGTACGTACGATCGTAGATGAACGGTACGTTATTATAACCCACGGGACATAATTGTTTCCAAGGAACCGACATGGCGAAGACTTTACCATGGGAACGTAGAGGTGTTAGGAGCCGTTTCTACAGGACGTTTCAACGATAGTGCCGGTAGTCACGAGTCTCGAGCCGAAGATTCTAATCTCTCTCTCTCTCTCTCTCTTTCTTCGAATACAAAATGTCTACCAGCGTCCTTCTTCTTCTCTCGAAGAATAGAGCGTGCGAAAATCACGCGTCCTTCCATTTTCTCCGGCGTTATGCGATTGCATACTCGATGCACGTAGGCATTCGATAATACCCAACGCTTTGTACTTTCCAAGACTCTAAATAATCTTCTTCTCCCTTTGTTTGCAGGTACCTTGATCGATTCTGGAGAAACTTCATGGACTTGTCAAAAAATCGGAATCTTTGATCTCTCACCACTGGTTATTGACTTATGATAATTTTTATCATCGCGAAACATAATGTAAGATGACTCGTGTTCTATCGACACACGCTTAATTAAATAAATACCGATGACTGTGAGAAAGGAGAACGCTTTCTTATCTTTCCACCCGTAACTCCATCTCCCAGTAGCTCCGTTAATTTACTCGGCGTCTTTAATAAATGTAGAAAAAGATAGAAAGAAAGAAAGAAAGAAAGAAAGAAGAGATTTTAACCACGAACCCGGAACGAAGGTAATCCTGTTTTAATCTCGGCACGCCCATTATACACCGCACCGTGTCGCTCTACATATAGTATATACCTACACATAAGAACGTTGTACGTATACCTCTACATATACACAGACGATCTCTCTATCTCGGGATTACGTGGTTGGCTTGCGAGCGGGCGCGTGTATGAGCGGCAATTAAAATTCGAGAAAAATTTGCGGAAAGTTTTTGCCACCGCGCAAGCAACGTTTCGTTACGCGGTGATGGTCACGCAGTCACGCTAGTCACGGATCATCTCATTTAATTGCGCGCGTGGTCCAGCTGCCTTCTGTCGATCCTCCGGACACCGGCCAGCGTCGTTTCATCGATCCGACGCGACGATGTCGAGAAAGATATTCCGAGATAAAGATCGCGGAAGTTATCACGAAAGCTGTCATGGATGATGATGATCCAAGAAAAGAAAGAAAAAGAAGAAGAAGACTCGGGCTTTCCGTACACGTTACTTATGTTAATATAAAATATAACTCGTCATCCGACGTTTCTGCCAGCTTTTCCCGTGTGATTCTTGGTTAAGGCGAGCGGCATAATCGATAACCGCCGGTAATACAACGAACTCGGCTACTTTCCACGAAACAATATCGCTTTTTATGGCGTGGGTACAACCAAAGTCCTTCGTTGGCGGTAGAGTACCTTAAGTACTCGATGATTTTCCTCGAAGTCCTTTCCCCCTATTTGTATTCCATTTTTCTTTATAAAACCCTTAGGTTTACCACCTTTTTCCACGCGACGCTAACAGCGTACGAAAAATCCGATCATCTTGAAATCCAGCAAATGGCGAATCGCGTTCTTTGCAACGGGATACACGCGAGTCGTTCTCGAGGGGGCACGCCGGCCACCATTTTGAAAGATAGTACACCCACGCGAAGGTAGAGGAGTCGTTGAGAAAAGCGAGGGCCCCGACAACCACCCACGTTCGAATCTCATTGGCCGTGCCGTCCTCACCCATGGGATACCACACCACCCACGAGTCGAGGATTCATGCGGCTTACTGACTGGGCCTCTATAGGGTGTCCATTAAATATCATTCAAGCATGCTGGCTCTATACAAGGGAATTATTTCATATTAAATGGAGAATCATAAATAAATGATCTAGATCATCTTCGGTATGGATCGTCTATCAAGTTCACTCAAATCAAAAGATTTTCATTCTAATGGCTGATATCTTTTCGCTATTGGTAAGAAGTTGTTTAGAGGATTAGAAGCGAAGCAAGTTTTCCGTGTTTTCGATTTCTTCGTAAGAGGAGGAAAGCGAGGTCGACTCGGCACGAGTTTGCGGCTTCCCCTTCGCCAGCACGCGGATTACGGTGGGCTAGGCCAGGGCTAGATTATCTCAGTGACGGTAAGTATAGGTTTAGATCGACGGCTCCGGCCATCTCGCGGCCGTACCAGGAGCTTTGCTTCCCCGAACACGTAAGACTCTCTCGGGGCATGCCGAGCCACGCGATAATTCAAGGAAACTTTATGCGCACCTCGTGTAATGCCAGCTACTTTTTTACTTTTTTTTTACTCGCCACAACGCAACATGTAACAGCGAACGACGGTGATCCCTTCTACTACAAGTAGGACCTTCTTCGGTGTTCAGGAGAGAAAGAGAGAGAGAGAGAGAGAGAGAGAGAGAGAGAGAGAGAAGGATTCAAGGTCGACCGCTTTTCGAGGCGATACATCGAAGGTAAAGAAATCTTCGCGAAAATGGCCGCTCCGTGGTTCCGAGTTAACCATGCTTCGGAAAGATCGAGGAGAATCATCGTTGATCCTCGTTCGATATGTCTCATCTCTAATTAAATTTCACACTCCGCCCCATACGATTAGCCGTGTTCATCGTTGAACTAAGCACTCCGTTCCCAACCCGCATGAGATCGTTACGTAAGAGGGAGGAAACTTGTTTCAAGCAAACGTATGTATGTTGTTACGTACAATGTCTGCCTATACGTATTACGCGTGTAATAGGCTATCTTGATCTCGACGAATAATAAAGCAATTTGTTCGACATGGAAAGTAACGATCGTTAAATATAATTTCAGGGATTAGATTTAAAAGTACGACTGCTCGCTCGTTTTAGCGTTCGACAAGCGAGCGAGCAAGCGAGCAAGCGAGCAAGCGAGCTAGTCAGTGTGTCGGTGATCGGATCGATTAAGAGTAATGACTGTTCGCTCGAGAGAATCTTTGAAATGAGTTACGCGTGCGACAAATTAGCGAGAAATACGAAAGACCATCGCTTTGTAGTGTAAGGTTTGTTCCTTACCCGTGGCTTGGTTCCTGTGAAAAACAAGAACGGAAGGTAGAAAAAGAAAGGAAGAAAGGAAGAAAGGAAGGAAGGAAGACAGGGGAATTTAAGTAGTATACTCGGTGAGTCTGATATTACCCCGCCGGCGAGATAATTTTTCCTCTGATTACGGGCGCGAGCAATATTTCAATTAGTTGTCAATTTAGTTGTCGACGCCTGACGGTCGCGCGCGGATTATACGCGTACGAGGAATAATTAACAATAAATTATCTGCCGGAGCTATCATTACCGGCCAGCTAATCGTAGCAAATTGACCGTTATATTATTAAGCAGCTTACGGACGTTAATTGCGCGTTTCGTGTGAATCGTCTCGAAGAGAGCGAGAGCGTGAAAATGGCGAGGAAATAAGACGGCGCGGTGTGTGTGCCTCGCCAACGAATAATTGCGAGTCCAAGTACGGCGTTGTCAATAATGGGACCATGAGAAGCGATCTCGAGGAATGATTAAGTATTTTCGCGCCGTTTACCCGAAATCGCGTTTACATGGGCGATGGCTGGTCAAACGCGATTATGGTTACGTGTATGAAAAAAGCCAACTTTTTAAAGTAATTATTGCAAAAATTAAAGGAGCTTCGACTGCTTCACATTTTCTAAGGTTTCCCACAAAAATTTAATCTGACTTATAATTTCCATCCTATACGATATTGTACGTGTTAAATTCGTTAAGTTGTCTTTCATTTTTATGTAATAAAACGTTTGCTTAATGAATTCGATTAAAAAAGAATTTCACTTTAAAATGTAGAACAAGGGAGTAGCTCGTACGAGAGTTCGAATAATGTTCGTGCGCGTAAAAGGGTTCGGCCGGACGTCGAGAGAGGTCACCACGTTACATTGTTCAGCTGCCCGCAAGCTAGACTTTCGCGATACCAGTGAAGATGGCGTGGGAGGTATCGCGAGTCGATCTCGATCGATCAATTCTTTTTTTAAATTAATTCCGGGAGCTTTTTTCCACCTCGATGAAATGATTACGAATTATTCCTTGTAATATCTCTTTATATGATAAATACTTTCCTATTTCTACAGCAACATAAAATCGATTTTACTCGCGTTCATTTTAACGTTCAATAATATTCTCAACAGTAAACATTTTTCTATAAACCATAATTTTTTGTTAAACGAATCGGTCTCGATACAAAGTTCCTAAAAATTCCAACGAAACGCTTTTACGGGGAATGGTTTTGCGTGACCGCAAAATGCGATACGCGTATCGTCCGCTTTCGCGATCACCTTCGCCATTACTCCGGCGTAAGTGGTTCGTATTAAATCGAATGACTTAGCGCACTCTCGACGACGACCGTACGTTGACAGTTTAAGCGTTTATACTTTACGAAGCCTATAGATAAAGGAATGGAATGATACATATGCGAATTACGATACTCAGATTTCTATACGTCGCGAAATTTTCCAGGTAGAAATCGAGAATTCCGCACGCTCGTATTAAAATATAAAAATTATATCAACAGGAAAACAACGTTTCGATATCTCGCCTCTTTTTTTTTATCGTCGCTCGTTTCGACCGGGCACGATTCCATCGTAATACAAATTCCTGATCAAAGTGTGTTAGCCGCTCACGATCTCGTACAATCGCATATCCAAGCGACTCGAAAGTGCGAAGCGTTTACACCGGTATTTGAACTTCGCTGATGACGGTAATCACGCTTGCTCGACGCTTCAATTGCACGTTTCGTCGGGTTTCTGCGCCTCGGTTACTTTACGATCGAGAGTAACCCACCATGGTGGTCAGGATCGCGTCCTTCTCGTCCTCCTCGTCGATATAACGCTCTTGCTCTCTCTTTTCGTGAGCCCTCCCCTCTTCCCTGAATCTACCTCTCTCACTTTGCCTCTCTCTACGGGATTTTACCTTTCGATTCGTTCTTCCGCCTCTCCTTTCGATAGGTACCTACCTACGATTCGATCTTTTTCTTCTTACGAGGAAACAATCGAGGAGTAAAGTATAACGATAGAAAAACTTGATAAAAAATATCCATAGAACGTTTTAGAAAGTTCGGAAAGATTCGCGACAAATGAGTGATCCTAAAAGAAGTAAAAACTCGAACGCATCTTCCGAGTGTGTCGCGCGCAAATTCTAACGTTCCCCAACTACTGTGCGCCCACACGACGAGTTACATTACACGAAGTGTTTCCACTACGCGGATGAGTTATTACGGCAAATTACTATTGTTACGACTTCCCACCGCGCGTTACCGTAATCTTTTTGACGCACCGAGCGCCACGACGGTGGATTTCAATGAGGTGAAATTTAAAATAGCCATGACTCGTCGCTGGTATCCGATCGCTGCCACGAGAGTCTCGGACAGCCGAAGAATCGAACAAGATGAAATAACGACTACGCGCCGCGTCTTATTACGTCTGTCTATCGATGAAAAATGGGAGATCAGAAAATCGTTTTACTTCTGGTGTAAAACTCTTCTTGAAACTTTTTCCATAGCCTTGTTTCAACCTGTAAGATCATAGATCAAGCGATCGTGAAGTTCCTAGAGAGTTAATGAAAAAAAAAGTAATGAGATTCGGTGATGTTTAGAAGGATGCTGTGCGATGTTCCCCATGTTGCGTCCAACGAATACGAACACGCTTTTATCCAGGAAGCACAAGCCTCTCCTTGTTCACCGGTTCGACCGGAATCGAAGCTCCATCGAAGCCGAGAGAGTGGATCTCGCGCGCGTACACGCACGCACACGCTGGAGCACAAGTCCGAGGCAGCAAAGCCCAGCAGTCGGTGGACGGCTTTGATGTGGCCGCCGCCGCTACCTTCGCCACCCTGAATACCTTTACATCCATCTCTCTCTCTCTCTCTCTTTCTCTCTCTCTTTCCAGTTCACTCTCCCTTTCCCTTACACTCGACCTCTCCCTTTCCTCCCTCTTTCTCGCTCTCACCCTTCGATTCTCTTTATTCGTCCTCTTGTCCTTCCACTTCTCCTCCGTGCAACGCAGCTAACTTCATTCTGCAATTTATCTCTTTTTCTCCTTTCCTTCCCGTAGGTGGATTTACCCTCCTCGTCGAAGGGTTGCCAACGTTCGTTCAGAATTTTTCTCTCCCGTTGCCTACTCTCTCTCTTTTTTTTCTTTTTAATTTACTTTATATTTTCCACGAAGCCACCTCGAAGGGGTCTACGGGGGAGGACGGGAAACGGTTAGCTTCTTCCTTTTTTTCTTACATTAGTAAAGGAAATTTTCTTGGTCAACGTGACACACCTGTCAGGTTCATTAGAGATTAGGCAAACTTCTTCGCTAACGACGCAAGCTGCTGCTGGCGGAACGTGACTGCCGTTAGAAGTAGTAATTTGCCCTTCGAAATCTTTAATGATACTCGCGTTAGCTGCAAAATCGCGGGGTCTTTGTCAACGCTTCGCCTCTTCTAACCGATCGTAGACGATGTTGAGTATCTCTCCTGTCAGCGGAATAAAAATAGTATGCTGAATATGGCACCCGCAACATAGGTAACGCAACAACGATTAGCTGTAGCTCTAAAAAATGATCCCCACCTTCAAGGTAGGTATGTATCAAGCGTTGGAAGGAGGACGATGTCCTTCGAAGGAAATCCTCGAAACGAAAGAGATCCCCTTCGGTAGCGTTGGTTACGTCGACACGTCGATCAAAGGAGCACGCTGGAGTGACGGAAGGCAAAATCCTCGAGGATGCCCGACGTGGCCGGAATGTGGGTCGCAGAAAAACCGTCGGCGTCTCTTCACCAGTAGCAGCAGTAGCAGCAACAGCAGCAGTAGCAGCAGTAGCAGCAG
>JAIFRP010000021.1:5355406-5380823 GCA_032403825.1 Odynerus spinipes | reverse complement strand
AAATCCATACGAGAAGTAATCATAAGTGACATAGAAATAAACGTTATCGTTCGAAGTACGAGTGGGTCGATCGAAAACTCTTCTACGAGCCTGAACTAGAAGCAGAAAGGAAAAAAAGAAGCTCCGAAGGGAGAAAAGGTGACGGAGAGCGAGGGAGATAACGTCGCTTCTACGTCTCCTCGTTTACTCTCCTTTCGAGGAAAATTTTCAAGCAGGATGGAAGATGGATCCGTGGCGAGAAGTCGGCGCGCTCTTGCAAATGTATCGCAAATTGTCGTTGCGAAGTGCTTAATGTAGGTGGAAGGCGAGCGAGTGAGGAGGTGGTGGTTGACGGTGGCTGCTGCCCGTTCGCGCCCGTCGATATGCCAAGCGGCTGAAGGAGAGGAACGCTCTTTAGACGCGAGAAGGGAGACGACGAGCCCATTTCGACGACGAGCCGCGCCCGCCCACGCCAACGGAATTCGAGATTCGCCTGACGTCAGAGAGAGAGAGAGAGAGAGCGAGAGAGTGAGAAAGAGAGAGTGAGAGAGCCCTAGGAAAATCGCGCGAGAGCAACGACAACAACGCGACGCAACGCGGTGACAGCGACTCGAAGAGGACAACGACAGCACCCTAATGGTTTCGTAATGTCGCACGAGCGAAGAGTGAACGAGAGAGAGAGAGAGAGAGAGAGAGAGAGAGAACAAGAGAGAGATAGAGAGAGATAATCGACTCACCGAGGAGATCTTCGGTCGCGAGCTTTTCTTCGTCGTTCCGGTGGTGCATGGCTTTTCCATGCGAGCGAGATGCTTAACTCTCGCGACTGAGAGAAAGACAGGTACAGTAAGAGGGAGCGAGAGAGAGAGAGAGAGAGCATTTTCCGTTTTGCGGAAGGACGAATGAGAGAGGAGTGCACGCGAGAGTGCAGCCAGGAGTACCTACAGGCAGTATACCGTGGAAACGGGGGTGCACTTCGGGGACGCTCAATCGTTTCCACCACCATCATCGACGAAGCTTCGAATCCTTCGGAAAGACTTTCTTGTCCTTCCCGTTGCTTGGCCTACTTTCTCGTGCCTTAGGATTCGTTCTAACGTCCGAGTACCGTGATTACGTGTTTTAGGTCAGAGCCGTCAGTCGGGGAATTCTAAAATACTACTGAGAATATACACACGTCTACTTCTGCTCAATACCAGTTCAAAGACACTACAATTCCCTATGTACCTTGTACTAATTTTCATTTAGTATCAATAAATTCCCTATGTACTCTGCACTAATATTCATTCAATATCAATAAACTCCCTATGTATCCTACACTAATTTTCATTACGTATCAATAAATGATACTTACCTAAACATATCGTGTCTTCGCTCGATCCTCTATCCATAATACGAACAAGATAAGATTCGATCGTCTTGAAAGTATCCGACGCGCGTTCACGCGGTGGCGCGATGCCCGCGGCGCGACGAATGCACAGCGCGCAACATAATGGCCCCAACAAGCCGCGAGGGGTTGAGTCGGTGGCTCGGTTGCCCTCAAATCATCGTGGTAGTGTGAGGCAAATGACGTTCGACCACGCGGAAGTAACGCGATAATGGCAGCCATGAAAGGCCCCACCGTGATATCTGCCGCTTTGATGTCCTCTCTCGCGCGCTTCCAAAGCCCCAGATCCACTCTTTTCGAGCCTCTCATCTTCCACGTTCTTTCGAAATCATCGATATCGATCGTTCCCGATCGGTGATCGATCAACGATCTACGATCATTCCCGTATTTTCATCTAAAGCACAATTAAACATAAATTGTTCAATGTTTTCGGAAAAAGTAAATTATAGATTCATTCTTGATCTATTTGCTATCCGCCATTTTATACGTAATTATAAGAAACGATCTCCCTGGTTTAGAGTAGCCCGATTAGGGGATTTACTAGTCAAGCAAAGTCTCTCTCTCTCTCTCTCTCATTCAGGAGCGATGACGAGCTTTTTTCGGCTAATAAAAGGGGTGACGACGATGAGGTCTCTCGACCCAGGAGACGACTTAATCTGCCATTCAGAAAACTTAGCCAAGCTTCTCCGCTTAATTTGCTACTTGCATTTCGCTCAATGGGCACGCGTGAGTACCACGCTTGATCGTAATGAATGGGCACGAGACAAAGCGCGGAAAAGGGGTCAGTTTTAATCGGCATTGCCGCTCGTGCGTTACGAGCTTTCGCGTTAACTCCCAACGGGATGCATTCTTCTGCTAGCTGCGTATGAATGATTCTTAGTTTTTTATTAGTTTCTGAATTTTTCGATGACGAAAAATAGAAATTGGCGGGGATGGAAGGAATAAAGTGTTTCCGTTGTTTCGTTCACAGAAACGGGGCCTTAGGGTCGAGAGATCACAGTGCAAAGCAGTACCGCCCTCCGTGACGTCGTAAGGTCGCCCGTAGTCGTAGTTTGTCGGCCAATGGGACCAGACAGAAACGCAATCGCAATGCAGGCCAATCCCTCCGGCTCGTTCGTCCACCCGCTCTCTCTCTCTCTCTCTCTCTCTCTCTCTCTTTCTCTCTCCGGTGCTCGCTCGCCCTCCTGTTCCCGGTAATGACAATCATTACCGGGAATGATTGCAGTGTCGGATCCGCCGACCGCGCCGAGCGCTATTCGGGGGATGGAAAGCGCCTTATAGAGTCTCTCCTCGGTCCTCGATGCGAGCGGATTGTCACATGCAACTGCCGAGCCGTCGCCGCGCGCTTCCTTTGGCCACGCGTTGTTTCTCCGATGCGAAAATTTGCCAAAGAATATTACACGTGAAATCGCTTTGCCACGATTCGAGTTACACCCGTAAAATCGTGCAATCTTTCGTCGGGTCCTCGTAGGGAAGTGATAGTTTCGATAGCCGCGTTTCCGAGATATATAACTCCGTTTCTCCAAGCAACGAGCGAGGTAATGGCTGTGACCGAACTGTGAAATCGAACGAACGGACAAACAGACGGCTCTTATCTTTTTGTATCCGCGAGTAGTCGCGTCGATCGATCGAAAATGAAAAAAAAATTTCGTGCCCGCCGGTGAGGGACCCTCTGCGTCGGAAACATGGCGCTCGAAAGTGAATCGTCTTTAATGTGTGAGTACGGACGTGTGTGCGCGAAGCAACCTCCGTGAAAGGAGGAGGCTGGATCTGGACCGCGTATCTTACAAATCTACATTTCCTCTTCGAGCGTATCGAGTGCGCTCGTGATACATATTAATCGTTGCTTGTCCGAAAGCCGGTCGGATTACAAAGTTCCACTTTTATCTTTTATTGTATAGCTTCGAATCGAATCTTATCAATTAAGGATGGTAATCGTTATATCCAGAATCCGTCCGTGGCAATTGCTGGAGTCTGGCCAAGTTTGGAAAAAGTTCGTAATACAAGTGGCATTTAAGACTCGAAGAGTCGATCGCTAATTGTCGATTGTAAAGCGATTGTTTGCGATAAATCTATAGGAAATCGTTGGAAGTTATACAAGACGCGCTACCGCGATAGCTTCGAAGAACGGTACAATTTTTTGGGACCGGAGGTCCAGCGAGTAAATTATAAATACCGTAATGTACGTTCCACTCATTTAATCGTCACGTCACATTCCAAATCGTACAAAAGACTCGTAATCGCTGCTTATTAATGATTTGTCAAAGGCACGTCCGTAGAAAAAGGTGCCGCAGGAGAGAATTTCTCATCGCTAATTTGCCCTACCGTGTTACGCGTAACTCTAAAACGGTGGTATTATCTCGTTGCCTAGCGGCAACCGTGAAATCATAAAGATGGATGCACGTTATATTACCTCACGTGTGAACGAACTTTTAATATGTCCCTCTTAATGACGCGGAAGGCTCGAGAAGGCTCGCGATTAGATTGAAAAAAAAGGTAGGATCTATCCGGAGGAAGGATGGAATCCTTTTCTAACGAATCACCGACGAATCGGTTTCAGTCGGTAATGTCGAATAATTAAGCGAAATCGTTCACCGCGGTAACGGATTTATACGAAACGCGTTAACATTATCGCGGAAGAGAACGTGGACATTTTGTCACGGCTGAAAGCTCGCTCGTTACTTTCACGGTTTATTAGATTCGCAAATATTTTTCTGTGTCCGTCGCCAGTTAAGAAATAGCAATCCACACCGACAAAGTATTATTTTTGTTAAAACGCTTCCCGATAGATAATCACGAACGATTCGATTTACGATCGAATTTCCGCATTGGAAAGTCGCGAAATCGCGAGGCTCGTGATCCGAATTGATTCGATTCAATTCAGTGCGTTATCAAGATCCAATCCCGAAACGGCGCTTTCTTCCGGAGAACGATCGCTCGCGTCGCGAGTATACGAGCGAGAAAGAGAGACCGGTTTCAGCGGTAGTTCGCAGACTATCGAAACCGCAGATCGTTGGAAACGCATCGTAAAAGCGTGCAAGCAATTTACGAGAAGCGAGAACGGAAAGGTAAAAAGGACACGAAGGAGAACGCGTTTTCCACGAAAGCGGTGACGAGGAGGCTTCGAGCTCGAGCTAAACTTCGTCGTCGTTTGTGGATCGTTTTAACCGGTAAAGCCGAGGCAATATTTTGCCCGTGATCCATTAAGAGACTCGTTTCCATTAATTATTTATCTCGATTCATCCACGTTTAATGCACGCTCGGCTACCCGGACGGATTAATTCCGTCATTAGTTCACGGCGAAGGATCTTAGCAAAAGGTATATTTACGTAGTTGCCCCGTACAAAGTAATTCCTCCGTGAAAATACGAAAGTAATCATGAACATGATTCGAAAGAAGAGCGCGCTTCCGAACCGAGAAGATAGCTTTCGTCGTTAGTGCGTGGTATGATATTAATCGAGGAATTTCGCTATAATTGAAGAAAAATCCAAAGTACTAAGAGTTCCTCGTGGTCCGTCTAGAAGTCGCCGCACGAATTGTTAAGATAATTCGAGTAGTATCGATCACCGCAAAAGGATTCTGTTTCCTCGACCACAAAACCAAAGTATACAAACTCGTCTCGTTCATCCCGTTAATACGATCGAAATCGAGCCAATAAAAAGACACGACAAGGTGGAACGAAATGTATCGCGCCCTAAAAAACAAGAAACGAAAAAAAAAGATACAGTTGCAGATAAAAATTGCGACTAAAGGATGAAATTAAAAAAAAAAAAGATGAAAAGAGAGAGAGGCGGAAGAGTGAAGGAACGGTCGAATATCTCGAGGATGTTTCGTATATCCTGGCTCGAGAGTTAGCTCGTGTGCGTTCTTTCTCGCCGCGGAAAATATAATGATGGCGAGCGAGCGAGCGAGCGAACGTTCGTTCGTCCGTTCGTCCGTTCGTTCGTTCGTTCGAGCGGTACTAGCGTTGGAAACCGGCGATAAGGAGGGAGTGTCTACTGCCGCCATAATGATAGCCCTGAGCGGCTCTCTGACTCCGGTACGCGATGCACCGCGAGCGGCGTGTACGGTGCACCGATTGTATGCACACGCACACAAGTAGCCTCTACCACGGCCCACGGTTCGTGTCCACGCACTTTACGTGTTGCGAGGAGAAACCTTCGAGAGTAGAAGAGAGGGAGAGAGAGAAAAAGAGAGATGGGAGATAGACGTAGTGATAGAAGGTTGAAGAGAGAGAGTGGGGGGGGGGACGATGCCTCCTCGCGTTTCTTGCCGCGATGCGATATTCTTCCATGTAACGCGTACGTACACGTACTCTGATAAACTTCGCCCTTTCTCTTCCCTATCCACGCACGCATCCACCCACGCGAACACGCTAGCGCCTTTATACGTTTGTCAACCTGCTAGGGTGGCCTGGTGACACCTGAGCTAATTCTCGAATCAATTCGACGTAGTTATTATCGTACTTATCGTAGCTGATATTAATTTTTAAAGGACATCCTAAAGATTCGCAACCCCGCGAAGACGATGTTCTCGGGATCAGGAAATTCGAAGGGAGCAGAGCAACCCTGATAAACCGGGGACGTATCCAGGAGGGTTAGGATCCGGAGCGTAGGGCTAGCCACGCGATTGGCCGGGCCCCTTCGGATTCATTAGCACGCGAACGGCGATTGGCCGTCTTGGTGCCGAGGTGTATACGGTCCTTTTTGCTTTTGGGGGCAGCGTAATGACGTGCTGCGCTCGTCTCCCGCCTGTATGCGAGCGGAGCTGGCGATCGTACGCGAGAGATAGCTCTACTAGCCCTGTCCGTGCGCGTGCATCGCGAGCCCTTCGACGTGTGCGCGGCGTATACTTGGAAATCGCCGCCTGGCAAAGGTGGAAGATACCTTGGGGGGTGTGGAGTCGGCTACATCGCAAATGGCTCTCCACCACGCAGCTCGATTTCCAAACTATACATCTATACGTGTATACGCGTTACATTCTTTCTTCGCACTCTTCGAAAAATCGGTAATCGACAGAAAAGAGAAAATCGTAATCGAGATATCTCTCTCTATCTCTATTTTATAGGTTTTATATCTACTTTTTTACTCTCAGTGTATAGCTCGCGTAGCTCTGTTTTCTTTTTCTTTATTCTATTTACTTTTCTTTATGTCGATAGCACTATCTACTTATCACTATTACGCTTATTTCTAGATTTTATATAGAGATGAAACTAATCCTCTTCGCGATATCAAACCAAGCGTTCTATTTACAATTTTGAATTACCGATCGAAGCCTCTGTTGCCTCTTAACGTCATACGGCGTGGTGACTCTTACAATCGTCGAGCCATAACTCGTACGAGACTCGCGACAGTGCACCCCTATGTGACGGCCTCGAGAGGGCGCCGGGTTGAGCGTGGGGTGCCCTCTCGAGGGTCCTTCGAAACGTAGTCGAAGGCACTTCGCCTTGCGCTCTCGAGCTTGTGACTAATGCGCTGGAAACAATTGTTTTTTATTATCGAGCCTGTTCCTCTCCATCTCCTGGATGAAATTCGTATCGGAGATCGACGAGCTTTTTACGGTCAGGTCCAAGAAAAATCATTGTCTCGACTTTTGAAGAAAAATATTTGGAAAGATCGGTATTAAAATGTTTTAAATTCATCTTATCGCGAACCTTTACACCTTCTATGTTCTAATTCTTCGAGGATAGCATCGAGTCACATCCGTAAATAGTTTCGCGCACGAAGGAGAATTGAATTATCGTCCGACTCTCATCGTAGATCGTACTCCATTTACCTTAATCACAACAATGTTAGAACGTTATTATTATTATTATCGCGTGTCGCCTATCTCATGGCTAAAGGTATATAATATATGTATACATATCTATTATGGCCGTGTCACATAAATTTCATGCGGGTCGTCACCGATAATCAAGGTTTTATAAATTAACAAAGACGTAATTACGGTTCGCATGCGAGACGCGGTTAATGGTCGCTTCCTCGTTTAACTTAATTCCGCTTTGCGACGTGTAAATTATATTATTTTCATTATATCCCGTGAGTTTCTATCGTACGAAATTTCGGAAACCGATAGGAGAGCTTCCTCCGTGGATCCTCATATACAAAATGGCCATTGAAACGCGGCTTTGCGTTAGCAGATATGGATCGCGTCCTCCAACGGAGGGGATCCCTCTGGTGCACCGAGGGGTGGCGAGCGGCGGCTGGAGGACGGGGTTGATGTCGTCATGGCAACAACGATCCCTCAGTAGCCGAACCCTCCTACACCCTTCATTCAACTCTGCCACCCCTGTAATCCGCTCGAACTCGAAGACAGCCACTACGCAATTTTCGCGAGAGGATACGCGCGTTTCGACGGATCCTCTTAAGAATGAGAATAAATCCTGACATACGGACATATATACATATATATATACCTAGATGAACTTATCGGTCTTGAGTAGATATATACGTTTTTCATCGAGTACTCCGTTTATCGATCGTTTAAATAATAATAAAGCCATGCTAAATCTTTCGTCCGTGATTGCCGCCATTTTCGATGTCCCGCGAATCCTGAGACCATCATTTTCTGCGAGAAAAATAATTTAACGTTTCTATCCGTCTAAGCAGATTATCGAAACAGTTATTTAATCGTATTTGCAGGATAGTAGGTATAATATTCGTACCCTTGTGAGTGATATTCAGAAATGATTACCTCCGTGAATATTGCCACGAGAAACGTAGAATTAATCTTGGTGAAGCAATTGCTCTCGTTAGATATCGCGGAATAAGACTCGCATAGAAAATCAATCGATGTAATGGGAATCTGAGATTATAGACATTTTACGTTAGTAATAGCTGAACAAGATGGCAATTAAATCAATGTTCGATAATTGATAGCTTTGCATGTCCGAATACACATTCACGATGATGATGGAACTTGATATTGGTAATTGATATCGTGTTCCAAACTGATTGATACAGTCGTTTTAAAAGTCGTTTCGAGTTCGATAAAGATACAAGAAAAGAAAGGTTATAAAACATGACAAATACGGTATAGATATTAAATTATCTCAATTCTACAAATTATGTAATTCGATAAAAAGACGAGACGAGTGACAGGATGAAGGTTAAGAGCGAAAGAGAGAGCGAAAGAGAATTTGCGATATCTAATTATTTTCCACAGGACAAAGAGACTACGCTCGACGTTGTTGGCCCGGTTGGATCCTTTGTCGGAAGTCTAACGAAGCGTTGAAAAGTCGCTTTAATCGACGACTCTGACCTAAATAAATATTCATGAGACACCGCGAGAACTTCAATCTGTCTTCCTCGAACGATATCAAATTTCAAATTCGATCGGTCTTCGACGAATCGTGAATTTTCGCCCAACGATCTCTTTTCTATCTTCGTTAATTATTTCGTGCCGTCTCTTCGATAGTGCAATCGAGTCCAGGCCGAATTTCGGTATTTGCATATATATGTATGCAACGGAGGGGGATCGTGGGCGAAAAATACGGACGAAAAGCAGGCCTCGGGTCATCGAGCTTGACTATATCGTAATATCGGCGAGTCGATTAACATAATATCTCTTCTTCTTTCGTATTCAAAGCGGGCCACCACTAGGGTCCAAGTAATAATCCGCGTGAGTGTATATATATATATATGTATATCTATAGGGTGACTCGATCCGTGTTTATACTAATGTTAGGTTTCTTCCTGGACGAGGTTTAAGATCATAATGAGGCTTCGATCGAATTAGGCAAGAGGGTAACTCCGTCTGCCCCTACATCTCCTTCTCTCCCCCCCTCCCCCCGATAGGTGATAGGAATTTCAAAATTTACGAGGACCGTCTCATTATGGATACTCTACAGACGGCACTGGCGACGCCTATTAGTTTCACCTATTTTTCTCGTCGCTCGGTTCTTATTAAAAGCGTTTCGAAGAAGCGTCGTCGTAGAGGTCCATATTAAATGGCGCTTTGATGGCTCCTCGATCGAAGTAGCGTCGCTAAAAGAGGTCCTCGTTAAATGGAAAATAAGTGCTATCGACTTTGCTGATTATTTTCGCTTCCCTTTCCTAGCTTGTAATGTTGGGTAAGTAGGTTTTTTTATATGAGAATATATACGTGTCGAGGGAGGAGGAGGAGGAGGAGGAGGAGGAGGAGAAAGAGGAGGAAGAGGACACTGAGAGAAAGAAAGAAAGGGGATGTGACATAGCTTTGCGCGGTACAGAAACTGAGAGAAAGAGAGACGATTATTTATTGCGGATAGTTACCACAGTCCACCGACATACTTGAAATTCCAGCAGACGATTATTACGTAGGACCGCGTAGCTCGCGAAACACGAGAACAAACCATGCCCGTATCCGATCGTCGTCTGTGGAAGAATTTCCCACGATTCATCGAAGAGAAAGATTTATGACCGGCACTTTTCTTCGTTTCTTCCTCGTACACTTACGACAAGGTTTTACAATTTACTTAGCCATACTTTCTCAATGGAGCTCGAAATTCGATTAGGTAATACGTTGCTTATGTACGAACGCGCACACGCCTTGGTAGGTACAATTTTTCTATTCGGTATTCGTACGTTCGATCGGGATCGTAAAATCGAACCGAAAGATCGAGGATCGTTGGAAGCATAATTCCTCGTTCCTTCGGAAAATCAACAGTTTTTTCGCGAAACGAGCTTAAAATCTCCCCCTCGTCGCTCACGGAGAAGTGCCATTAGCGACGGCAGCGAGTACTTTAGAAGCTTCCAGCTTTCCTCCCAGCTCCGTTATATCGCCGAGCTTTCGAGCACGCTAACGCGACATCGTCGTCGTAGTTGTCGTAGTCGTGCTCGTCCATGATGTTCGCGATATTGCACTCATTCTATGGATTCTCATCACGGGGAGGGTTGTCTGAATCGTTATCTCCTTATCTTAAGCGTCAGCGCGCAACGATGCCATCGGATTTATCAACTTTTTTCTCCTCGTTTATATAAATCCCCCTATCCCACATCGTACGGCACATTTACACGGATATATACACGTGTGTTTGTACTTAACACACAGAGTCGCGATAAATCATATTTTTATCGAAGCCTTCGAGATTTCTTATTTTTCTAAATACTAAATAATATAATAATAAATAATTTTTCTTAGTTTTCTAAATACACGTCGTATCGTACGCAAGGTAAATGAACGCGAAAGTGAATATTCTCGAGAATAGGTAATTAGTTCTACGAAATACTCCCTTTGCTAAGTCCTCCTCCTCCTCCTCCTCCTTCTCCTCCTACTCGTCGCCATCGTCGTCGTGGTGGTTATCCGTGAGCAAAAACGCGGGTGCGATAATAATGCACGCGCAACGTCTTGAAATCGCGACGCCGCGAAGCCTGCCGTTTATTTCGCTCACGATCTATGTATAAAGCCTGCGGATTCAGGATTAATGCGTTTTTAATAGTGACATAACTGCACCCCGCTCGCTTCGTTCTATCCTCTGTCTCTCTCTTTCTTCTCTTCTGCCTTTCTTCGAGATTTTTAACGATCTTCGAAGGCACGAGAAAATTGCACGAATACATTATACTATTACGCAGAAGTTCCACTTTCTTCGAGACGCTATTGTATTTCGTACGATGCAAGAAAGTCAATATTGAAATCAAGTCGCTTACGAATCGTTAGGTTAGAGATCAACATTATCGATTTCCCAGATGTCGTCGATAAAGATTTTTTTATAAAATACACTGCCCGCGTTTACAAAAAATTATTTTGTTATATTATGTTCTATTCTTCCAAGTATCGTAAAAATCGCTCGACCGGCTAAACGAATGCGCGAGATTAGAAGATAATGGAGCAAGATCGGCGAATTATTAGAATTAAACGAGTTCGTCGCCGCGCCCCACGGAGTAGAGATTTTTTCTCCAATTTCTTCTTTAGATTTCGCCGATACGGCGGCAGTTGGGGAGCGGGGTAACCGTGGTTTTGTTCTTTTCGCGGCCCAAGAAAAAAATGTAATTGGCTGGACCGAAATCTATCGCGCGGGAGGTGGAGGATGAGGCGTAGGGGGGTAAAGAGGAGCAGCGAGGGTGCGAGGACGAGAAACGACGGCGGAGGAAAAAACACGCGAGCGAGCGAGACGGCTGTCTGTAATAATAATAATTAGGGCGACAAACGGGCCGAGTAGAAGGGGTGTAGGATGGGGGAGGGTGAAAGAGGGACGCAAAAAGGGACGATGTTCTTCTTACGGTGGAGGAGAGATCCTGCGGCTTCTTCTCCATCTCAAAATGGCGCCCACCTCTCGCCCTTATTCCTTGAAACTTCTGCTACGAGTTTTAATCGATCCAGAATAGATCGTAATCACTTTGGTCGGCGATACAGATCTAAATTACATAGTAAATTCCCGGTTACATCGTTTTCGAGAAAAAAGCAAAGTGACGAAAGAAAGCGTCTGTAATTTTAGTTAAATATTCCAACGATTTCTTACGATAATTTCAAGTACCTTGCAAGAATCGATGCTCCTTTTCGACTATCGAGTTTCACGGTCACGGTAAGCACGAATGGCGCCAGTGGCAAGCATAACGTCGAGTCGATCGAGCGAGAAACGCGAAACACAATTTCTGGTATCACCGTATCTCCGAGAGAGCGGGTTAAACCGAGGGGTTAACTCTTTTCCGCTTCGACCTCTTCCTCTTTCGCGTGCGACGCGCTGGTGGATGAGAGAAAGAGAGAGGAAGAGGAGGCGGAGGAGGAAGAGGGTCCAGCATTGTTCGCGGACAATGTAAGCATGTACGGAACGAAGAGTGGTAATCGAGCCGTGTAACATTTATAACGTAATGGGAGGGCCTCACCGGCCCATAATAATATCAATTACGTGGTCGAAGGATAGAGAGAAGAAGATAGAGAGAGATAGAGAGAGAGAGAGAGAGAAAGATAGGGGGAGGGAGAGATGAATAGAGATGGGGTCGAAGAGAACACATCGACGACGCGCATTCGCGAATCTGTCGGGCAGAAAATTGACGACGCGCTCACCCGCAAGCCAACCAGCTGTCTTCGGGATCGGAAGACGACATCATCGTCGTCTTAAATCTCGCAACCTTTAGATTATCTCATGACTCTTACGAAGTCGTAACACGACGACTCGTTGAGGAGAAAAGAAAGAAAGAAAGAAAGAGAGAAAGAGAGGGGGGAGAATGTTTCGAGATGCACGCGGTCGTTGTTACGTCATGCTCCGAATGCACCGGTCACAACCGACCTATCTTGCACCTTCGGTCACGATAGTACGCGCGACGTAGCGTAAACGAAACTTGCATGTTGCACGTACGGTCTACATGCGGTACAATACCGATGATGTTAACCCGCTGGGAGCCGCCATGACAGCCGAAGCGAAAATTTAAAATGGCAGGCTGATGCCGAGAATGCGAACGCGGTAGAACTCTGGTATAACTAAAACATTAAAATTCCCTAGTAAGTCTTTAGTAATTCTAGAGAGATTTTGTTGCTTTGAGATATATTTTTTAGAAAAATAATTAAAAATCGAATATTGTTAGATGATATGTAGAAAAAGAAAAAAAGGAACATCAAGGGGGACCGACAAGGCGTTAGATTCGATTTTTAATTTTGTTTTTCTTCGTCTTCTCTTTTTCCTCTTCTTCTTCTACTTGTTCCTCTTCTTCTTCTCCTTCTTCTTCTTCTTCTTCTTCTGCTTCTTCTTCCTCTTCTTCCTCTTCTTCTTCTTCCTCTTCTTCTTCTTCTTCTCGGCGGTGTTTTGTTTAATGGCGAAGGCGGTAACCGCGCGCGAAGCAGTCGACCAATGAGGGGCCCGCTGGAAATCATACGCGGGATCGGCGGGCGCGCGTCGGCCTCCGAGAGTGGAGGTGAAGTTAGCTTAGGCGAGGTTACGCCGCCGTTCCCCGCTTCTCCTCCTCGCCACCTCCCTCTTCACCACCCTCCTCCTCTTCTCCCTCGTGGGACCCTCCACGTCCCTCCGCGTCTCCTTAACATTCGACGGGCCTGTCCCGGCGCGGCATCGCTCTCGCAGAGGTGGGGCTCCCTCTCTTCGATCGGCGTTAGGCATTTCTTCTCCCTTCCCTCCTCACAACTCCTTTCGTACAACCCCAGATCCTCCACCACTTTGCGATTCACTTATTCCGCGTGCCGATAAAAAATGTCCGCGTAAAAATTTGCGGTCCATCGACGGACTCGCCTTTTAAACGAGCGGATTTATTCGCGCGATTAAAGAGGAAGAAAGTATCGATACGTTGGTGTTTATGCGTGTGAGAGTACAGCTCCGTAAAACCGCTCCGTTTTGCCGTTGAAATGATAGAAATTATCGGCAAGTGGTATCTCGTAGATATCGTTTCTAGAAACGGAGGATACGGGACGACACGTTAAATACACGGGCATGAATCCTATCCGATATATGTACAGATGCATAGATATATATGTGTATCCTGCTTTCACGATAATTTCAATCTCTCTCTCTCTCTCTCTCTCTCCCTCTCTCCCTATCTCTCTCCCTCTCTCTCTATCTCTACTTCTCTCAATCTCCTTCGCGTAGAATGATTCACACGTCCGAGTATTTAGATCGCACACACCCTTATATCGCGAAATCGAATCGTCTCATTACCCGAGACGAATCGATCCGATTTAATGGCAATTCTTACAATTCTCGGACAATATCCCACGGTCGTTTCATAGGAGAGCCGTAAAGGAGAGGAGGCATCGTAGCCGTGCTAACTCGAAAGCTATGGAATGGAGTTATAATCACCTTTCCTTTATAATTACATCGAGTTTTTCTCTCTATCAGGGTAATTGGCTTATCGGCCCCGTTAATACGTCGCTCCTCACAGTCCTAATTATCGTCTTCGTTACCGTTCAAGTACGGCGCGTGCATTCCCGTTCCTTAAGGCCCCGGTCAGCTCTCTGATACCGAACAAAGCGTTTCGCGATTCCTCTCGGGTAGAGGAAATTATGGGGTATGGATCGTACGACGTGGGAAGTGGAATCGCTCCTTGAAATCCAAGAAACTGCCTGGACCCCATCGATCTGCTAAAGGTCTGCCATCATTATCGACGCCCTGTGCGACCCTCGCGAGGACGCGAGAACGTTGTTCGAAAAATCTCTCCTTCCACCTTTTTTTTCACCCGGTAAACGTAGGTATGTGTCGTAAGAAAGGATACGAAAGAAATTGAAATGCTGACAATTAGTCCAAGGATTCGTGCGGTTTCCTCGAGAATCGAGCGATGCGTCGGTAATTTTCGAATCGTGTACTTTCTCACCTGTCCTTTCGTGTGTCTACCTATGTACGAACAAACCGATGCCGTGCTCGTCACTGTTCCGTCGTTATTGTCGTCCTACATAATTTTTCTGTGAACTCGCGTCACATCCTTTTTTATTCCTTTTCCCTTCGACCGGTCGGTCTCCCTTTCACCGAAAAGATCGGTCTTTAAAATGAAAAAGAAACCACGTTACGCGACCCGATCGATCATCTTACGAAAATCTCTCTGTATTTTTCCCATACAGTAATGTTATACATAGTAGACACGCGTTTTTACGTTCAAAATTTTTCTTGTGTTCTCACTCGAACTCTATCTCAATTTTTTTCTTACAAGATCGAAGGAAGAGTTCGCAGTTGCAGCATCGCAATCACGTTTTCACGTTCTTTCATGTTGCAGGTGCACCGCTTGGAAAGAAGGAGAGAAACAGGGAGAAAAAAGGACAGAGAGTCTTGGTTTAATCGTAAATGGTGCGGAGTGAAAGCGGCTGGACTTCACGGTTTTCTCATCGGAGTATACGAGAACTCATGGAATTACCGACTTGTAAATCGGAGCAAAAGATCTCGCTTCTTCGCCGGTGTTATATACTTAGTTCTATGATCGAAGGTAGCTGATAATTCAACCTGAGAAAATAATCGCTAAATGATAGATCGAATGATAGATTTGAAAATTCTGAAGTAATCGAATGTATTATATACTGTAACAAGATCGACGAAATAAATGATCGATATCTTCGAATTTTATTGCATTTCCGATTCCACTTTTTATCCCTTTCATTGATTATTAATTGCGATGCTCTGAAAAGGTCGTCGGTACTTTGAAGGATTGCTGTTAAATCTATCGACTACGATTATAATGATGCTACCAATGATTCAAACTATACGGGTAAGTTAGGAGGTAGGTAGGTAATAAGAACACGAGAGGAACAATTTCCTATAAGTAATAACATAAATTATCCTATTTCTCGGTCGCGTTCGTTACATAAAGCAATTCCGTCACGGTGATCATCGATCATTAAATATCAATGATATCACACGACAGTACGGCAAACAAATTATATTTCTCGATTCTGCGGAAAATCGACGAATTATTTGCCGCGTACTTCGTACCTCTCTCTATATATATCTCTCTCTACCTATCTACGTCATCTTGGTACCTTTATCGCATCCGCCTATCGTTTTCTTACGAGACGACAATAACGGCTACTCGGTTCTCGAAAGAGAAGAAGACGAGCTGGACGAATAATAATCGATATCATCGCAATCTTATAGTAATTACGGATAGTTGATGCCATTACGATTTACGATTTCTCGAAACTCCTGGATGAAGAAAACGGACCCTTGCGACCGGAGCTACACGAGAAGAAGAGAGAAAAAAGATAAAAAGAGAGATAGATACATAAAGAAAGACCGGAGAAGAAAAAGAAATAGAAAAAGGCGATTCTTCGATGGATAATTTAACTCTTTACGTCCGTTTGCGTAATTTTTTTTTTTTATTTTCATGGCGCGACGAGATACGAGCATGCGCGAAGACACACGCAATCGTAAATCCACGAAAGGAAGTTCTGTAAGGATCGGTTGACGAAGACGATCGTTGAAAGGTTGCTTCACGTACGGTGACACCTTACGGACAATAGCACACGACTCCGAAGTGAATACGTATTGCTAATCATCGTAATAGCTTGCCCATAATGACGCATAAGATTGTCTCTCATTCTCGTTAGACTTCGAAACATTCGAGTTGGCGTTGTCCTCCGTTTGGTATCCCTTAAAAAGGTATGCGCGTGTACCTACATAAATTTACGTATGTACTTACACGCTTACATACATTTACATTGACGTTGAAAAAAGGATGACTCGAGCGTTAAACGCAGGGGCGTAAATCTTGGGTACGATAGGAGGACGATCTCGCAAAAGGGCGCGTAAATTTCGTCGACGAGAGATACTCTCTACCTCGATTGAGTCATCCTGTCGTTAGTCTCGCAACGATCGTAACCATAGTTTTCTTATTCTCGCTAGTAGGTACCAAGATCGAAGGAGACATCCATGATGAACGACGAGATCCGTACGTAGATCGACGTCCAATTAAATCGAATTACGCGCTCCGATAATCGAACATGGGTGAAAGAGTAATTCGGAGAGTCCTCGCTTAAGGTGTTTGCCTCTTTTTCCACCGGCGAGATCGCGATAAACGCGATAAACGCGATCAATTACGCGAGGTGAAGTAAAAATTAAGATGGAGTTATTAAGTTTCGTTACTTAATATCAAGGTGACGAAAAAATCAACGAATTCGATTGAGACGAACGCTTTTGTGGCTGTGAAAACATAATTGTGTCATTATAACGAGCTACGTTTACTTTTTATCTCGATTCCGATGAAAATCAATTTACAAGAGGAATGAAATATCGACAGAGATTTGAAACGACCTGTAACGCGAGTCTTGAAGCGAGTCTCCCTTTCTTTCTTAAAGAATTCGAGCGATGGCGAGTCTCTTTTGAGAAACACGGCCAGCCGGAACATCGCGTGCCGCCGAAATATTCCGGGAATATGCTAATTACCAGTTAGTCAGTTTCTTGTGCCACTGCGTCCGTTTCTACGATCGTCGATGCCCTCTTTAGCCCGTCTTGTACCAGTGTTTTGTTTCTTCCTTCTTCCCTCGGCCCGTTTCCCGCGCTATAGCAGGCGAGGTAGAGTTTCGTCCGTCACAAGGATCAGTTGTGTTTCGATTGACATGCGAACTATCACTTCTCTCTCTCTCTCTCTCTCTCTCTCTCTTTTTCTTCTTTCTTTCTGCTTCCTCGCTCTCCCAGAGATCATTTTCGAAGATCTTCTGAAATTACTTACCACGGTATCGCATCAAACGTAATAACGTTGTTAATACGCAACCTTGATTAAGGCAATACATGAAAAATATAACACAAAGAGAAGCCGACCGGATTTGTGTTAGATTGGAAACGGATTTCAGAATACGTTTAAATAACATCTTTACCGCGCGGTAGGAAGAAGAATACGCGCGAAGAGTGTACGGTCTTCCGATTAAACGCGAGTATTATTAAAACAGTACAATTACAGTAATATGCCGAGGTCTGATTATACGGCTCGCAAACGCGCTCTTACGCACGGTGTATCCGAGATATCTATGCGAAGCGTTAAAAGTCTTACCCCTGAACTCGTAACACGCAACATAAATATAATATCGAGTTGGCGCGTTCGCTTCGTAGAAGAGAAAGCATATACAGAGAGAATGAGAGATAAAGATAGATAGACGCGTGAAACGGAGCGTTACAATCCGTAGAAGTCGCAAGAGGAGGTAGCTTGCTCATTTTATCGCCAACCCCTGCGCTTTATTCTCTCTCTATCTTTCTCTCTCTTTCTTTTTTACCTCTTTCCCTTCGGTCACCACCGAGCGCTTGTCGCGAGCGAACGTGCTGGTAACTAATTCAGAGGGAGAAGACATAGAGAAAGAGGGAGAGAGAGTAACTCTCGACACCTCGCGAACGACGCTTCTTATTCCTTTGTTACCTTACGCACTCTCTTTCTACTTACATTAATTAAACCGCACCGTGTACACGCTCGCTCTCTCGCGCGTTTTGAGAACGCGACCCCTGCACCGCGCTGTATGTATCGCCGCTCGACAACATCCGCCCTGAATTAATTGAATACGGTTTGCGTTTACACGCGAGCCTATCGCCTCCCTCGTCAGTGATCTCGTTACCTCCGACCATCGGAAGTTCGACTTTGAAACTGATAAAGCAGTCCTTATGCAACATAGAATGTATGTACATCGTTACAGTGCTTGCTGTACGGTGACGCGTAGAAAATGACCGATAGCGTGCTAGTACCTAGACCTATAATAAATGTGTGATATTAAAATATTGAAATATAGATAGGTATCGTACATGGATGATAGAGATATTTAAAAAATGCAAAATTCAAGAGAGATACGATAGAAAAAAGAAAAAAGATCGAAGAGGATCGTTCACGCGGCGATCGGTCGCACGCTCGCGGATTTCGCGACGATTGCACGTTTACATTCTACGAGAGTATTATGTATAGATATAACCGGAAACGAGGGCAGCTCTATTATCGCCCTCCGAGGTTATACGAGCTAGGCACAAGTTCCATCGCTCTGCCGGAGAGTTCCAGGTACAGCAATATGTTGTTTTATGATGCAATCATCGACGCGGTAATAATCATTAAATCCGTTCGAAGCGAAGCCACGAGGGAGCTGCTGCTGTTGCTGCTGCTGTAGCTTAGTCGAGAGTTCTGTGGGGTTCTTCGCTTTTGCTCTTTCGAACGAGCTCTCGTCGTTAAGGCTGAGATTGATTCGTTGGATTCGCCAGTGCTCTCTCTCTCTCTCTTTCTCTTTCTCTTTCTCTCTCCGTCGTTAAGCGATAACGAGATCTCTCTAGGCGGCCACTGGTACATACCACTACGGGATCTGTTAGTGTATACCTATATGAACGCACAGCTGACGAAAGAGTTAAAAAAGGAACGATGTAAAGTACAACGCGTGGAAAAAGAAAAAGATAAAAAAGATTATCGAGCTATACTGCGTGTGGTTTCCTACATTCTCAGATTTTATCGAGACGACCTACTTTAAATAAACTTCTATAAAATATCTTCCTGAGTGATCCAAGCGATTTTTTTTCTATCTCGAAGTAGTTCCATCCGAGAGAAGAAATTTCTGAGAATCAAGAACGATGTTCGTCGTTCCTAGCGATGGTGGAGGAGAGAACGAAAGGTCCTTCGAAAAAAGTTGATAATCCGCGTCGTAGAGGCGGCTAGTTAGGCGGTTATGGTGGCCATAATTGCGGTTTATTGTCTCTATAAATATATACGACACACGCCGGGAAGAATCGAGGGATGGGGTTAAGACAGTGGATCGGACGGCAGAACCTTTCTTCTTTCTTCTTTCTTCTTTCTTCTAGGGATTTGAAATCAAGCATACGTACCTATAAGGCAAAGAGTTTTATGGTCCTGCTTAATATGGTTTATGACGTTTTGTCTTGCTTGTATATCGAGCCGACCTGCTACGGAACCGGAAGACGTCTAATGATCCGAGGAGCCTGTGAGTCTTCTCCCCTTCGTTTTATTCTTTCCCTTCTTCGTATTCTTCCTTTTCTTCTTCTTCTTCTTCGTCGTCTTCTTCTTCTTCGTCGTCTTCTTCTTCTTCTTCTTTGAAGGTAAGGAGAGAGGATGAAGTACGAGGATGCGGTAGCGGTAACAAGACGTCGTTACCATCTTGCTCCTTTCCACGAGAAGTAGAGATTCTCCCGGATGTTAAACGTGTACTCGCTCGAATGACAAGACGATACGTACGAAATGTTCGATGGAATGATAATAACCGTCTTCCTTCCTCAGATTTAGTACCCATTCAAACGGGTTAGCGATTTATATATCCAAGGAAATGTAAAAATTGTAAGCAAGCTTCCCAAGTATTTCAGAACTCGACTATGAAAACCTTATTTATATTTTTGTTCGTTTTCGTAGGTAAAAAAAATAGATACGTTTTAAAACCAGTCGAGTATTTTAACAGTCATGACTATTATGGTTTTTAAACAACGATAGCCAAGCTTACGTGTTCGGTAGAGGAGAAGATATATTAAACGACGGCGATAAGTTCGATGATACGAACGCCGACAGTTACCGACGCGTTATTAGACCCGTGCAATATCTATTAAAGAGATACTAGAAATGTTCTAGTTTTCGTACGCATTCGCATGGACACCTTTTACGGAAACATATCCACAATTTACGAATTTACGTCGCTTATCTTGGCGTCGTTCTAAAATAATAAAATTACACATTGACGGAAACAAAGGATGTCGAAATTGCTTTGCGAAACGTCAAATTTGAAAATAGTCCACAAGGCGATGCACTTTATCGGCACGATACAAGGAAGATCGTAGACTTCGCGATGTCGTGTACGCGACTAATTTCTCGAGATAATTAGAGACCGCTGCGTCTTAATTTATCTACGTAGTTTACGCATACGATAACCGGCACAAATTGTGAGCAGGTAAACGAATACCCGAGCGTTGTCTCGCCTCGTCGTCCATTAAGAAACAATTTCTGCGACCGAAATAGAACGGTGCTCGTATCGATAGCACCGTGTCAAAAACTTTCTATTCGCTCGCGAATAAACGAAAGGTAATTCGTTCTTTTTTTAATTCCTTTTTGTCTTTCACGAAACGATCGAACATTTTGATATATTACATACGTTGCTCGGATTTCTCGAGCGGTCCGGGAGAGCGTCGCGGTAATTAAAAGACTCGTATGCGTTAACGAGATTAGGATTAGAGACCATTACCTTTCGAAACGACTACTATAATACTATAATAGACTTAATACACGGCCTAATGTCCCTTATTTACCGATAATCGCTCTTTTATTTACTAATAAGGGCTAAGTACACGTTAGCAGAAATGTTGCGTGCCTTCGCGAAGACAAGACTTTGACTTAGATCGTGGTGTAATTTCGTCGAGCCATTCGTAGTCCACATCTATCTACTTGTCTGCATCGTTTAAAACGCGATTATAACGTTTTACCGACATGATACCGAACAGCGTAAATCTTAATATTTAACTCTCGGGAAGATCACACGTTTCGCGATATTATAAAGATCGCGCCTATGAATTATTATCTTTACAATTTAACCAGTTTAGGTTTTACCTTGTAAGCGGAGACCGTTTAGGTTTTAAGAATCGTTCGTTTAATCGACGGTGACAAATCACGGGAGTAGATTATTTCTGTCGTATGATTACGAATGTTACGCTATTAATCGATCAAAAAAAAATAAGAGCAAAAAAAAAGAAATAGTATCGCTTGTTTTCATTTCAGTAGTCCTTCTCAAGTTTACGTGGATGCACATGATGGATGCGACGCGACGGTAAGAATGCAGCTGTTTAGGCATCGAGATCGTAAATTGTGCATTCTCGATATACTATATAAGTATATACATAGCTATGTGTATAATATACTTACGTACATTGCATACATATATAAGTTTATAAATTATGACGTTTATTTCTGCACGGAATGGCGACTAAAAAATCATCGTTAACGCATATTTCCCATTTACACTTTTTCCTTTCTCCGCTTTTACATAACGCCATTCGACTGCATTCTTGATACACAACCGGAAGGAAAAGAAGGATAAGATGAAGAAATCGCCGCAATGAAAAGTGGTGCGTGCGATACGATGAAACTCATATAAAACGTTAACGGTCCATCAAGTAGCTTAAATGGAGCGCGCCTCGTGATGGGAACGTGGTTAAAAGCGACGATACTAAAAATAAATAACTTAATCGACTTAATTATTACTACGAACCCGATAAACCGGCCTCTCTTTAGACTAACGATTTCTGCGATTTTCAAAGTTTCTTGCGGCCTCGCCGGAAGACATCCGTCTTTGGTACATTTCAAACAATATCGTAACCACATCTAACGGAACCGTAAAGTATAAATCGTTAAGAAGATATTTCTTATTATTACGCGTTTAGGCACTTAACGATCGTGCTATATTAATTAACAAATGTTACGATTAAAGGTCAGTTTATTTTCCCAACTACCGGTTGCCATTTCTCTTTTTATCTATCCCCAAAGAAAATATCGAATCTGGTTCGTACTTATACTCGGATCTCCGACTTTCCAGCTCCCTCCGGTACGATCGATGCAAGAAGCGAAAAAAATGCGGTCGATCCGTGCAAGAGGACGCAAGGTGTGTACTACGGGCGTATTGCACACGAGGGAGGGTGAAGCAGCAACGCAGGGTGCTCTCTCGACGCTTTCCATGAACGTCGGTAGTCGGCGGTTTCGTTTGATGCTTTTTACCAAGAGTCCCGGATACTTGGCGTTCCTACGGCGCGATTGGCTCCTTCCATGAGTTCTCGATCGGTCATTGGTCCTTTCCATTGGTGGATGATCCAACTCCTGAAAAGTCTTAAACTAGTATACCAAGATTCTAGCAGGTTCGACTCACAATAGGAGAAAAGGGTAGAGCCAGTGAAAAGATAGAAAGAGACAGAGCGATAAAAGCCTTTTACCGCGTTTACGTATCTCCCGGTAATGCCGAGAAACCAAACGGTTGACATTCTTTCGAACACGCATTGCCAGCTTTTACGACGCGCCGTTTACGACGAAAATGAAATTGTCTTCGTTTCTTGCCCGCGGGATTTTTACTATTCGGATACTTAGCCGTTTTCTTTCTTCTGCGTCCGCTCTCGTCACGCTTCGCGCTTTTCTTCCTTCGGGGAATCGAACTTCGATACGGAGAGAGAAAGACAGTCAGAAAAAGAGAGAAAAAGAGAGAGAGAGACGTTCGGGAAGTGGCTTAAGGTAGAACGATACCTTAACCGAACCTTTCGAGACTTAAAGAGCAAGAAATACTGAAAATATCTCTTTCCCTTGAAGAATCTAAAGTATTTTTCCAATACAGAAGTCGCTAATGATAAGATCGCCTTACTAATGAAAATAGATGAATTTCAATTAACTAGAATGACGTTATTAGTGGTAGATATGTCAAAATCAGAATATAACAAGGACTAACAAATTTAAGATGAGCGCACCTTTCGAAGAATGAGAAACGGCAAATCGATCTAAGAAATCCCATTTCGCTACTTATCAGAAGCACTTCAGGACGATTATAGACGGCCGAGTTAATCAAGAATGGACGAAAGTCGAGCGTAATACGTTTTACACGCGATCGCTCGCGGGGTTGATTTATGGGACACCCTAAATCGAAGGAGGGCGGTCTTAAAACGGCACGAACCGATTCTCGTTTCCACTCTACTTCGGTTCGTGCGTTTACGCGTAGATGGCGCCAGCATGGGCGGTATTCGATACGTATTCAAATAACCGCTAATCGTAAACGATAGAAAAGAGTTAAGAAAAATTCGTAACAATTATCCGTGACAGTGAAAGAATCTTAAACGAGGTCTAGAAATAGTAAAATGAACAAAAAAAAAATCGTCGTCCACGAGACCTCGCCTTTCTATGTTGATAATCTCGAAATGACTCGGTCATTACAGAAAGCCTCTCCCACGTACATTATCGTAATTATAAATCTCTTTTACGAAGGCAAGCATTAATTAAGCTCGCAAATCTTTATCCTTATCCTTTGATGGTGCGACGAAAGTGCGCGTACACAACGTCGACGTGCAATGAAATCGTAATCGCGCGCGATCGCTCGCTACGATGAATTAGCCACATGCTATCCCTATTTGTAGCCACACGTCGGCGTATCAACCATTTTATTAATTATGCAACGACGTCGTTGCGAGCCGCACATTCGTCGTATACTCGACGATGACAGAAGAGACGACGACGAAGATGATGTTCGGGAGATAAAGATGATTCGCCTAAATGAATGTTCTTTAACTCGAGGAAACTCGATACGATATGCGATAGATCGCGAGGAATCTTAATCGATCGAGAGATCGACGACAAGATCTCTATTTTGTTATAATAGTAACGTGTAAGTTAATTAGATTTAATAATGTAAATGATTCAAGAGTTATTAAAGCACTTACTCACCTTCGCGTACGATCACCTCCGACGTTCCTCGAAGACTGACGACCTCTTGTTTATGGAAGAAGGTGTTACGACTTCGATTACTGGGAGGTTACGGTACCAAAACAAATACCGCGTTTCGTTATATCATAAAAACTTATGAATGTATTATATATTTGTCCTATCCAAATGTATAATGTTACTATGATATTAAAAGTGTTTAAATAAAAATAGGGAAATATATTTAAATGTTTTACGCTCCTACGTAACACCGTACATCTAATTTGCTGTGATGTCCTTCGAAGACTGACGATGTCTAACTTACAGCGCCTATGTTTAACTTCGCGATAACACACACATGTATACCTTTACAAAGCTGATACAAATACTGTGTTTAATAGTTTTATTCTTATACTTATATGAATTATCTAAACGATAAATTTGTTGGGATAAAACAGAAGTAACATATCGGTTACGAGATTTAATGTTAGGTGAAAAATATCAAAGTCGAGTGGTTAGAAAACAGGGATCGAGCGATAGATAAAGAGGGATAGAAAAAGGGACAAGGGGAAAGGGGGTCGGGAGAGAGAGAGAGAGAGAGAGAGAGAGAGAGAGAGAGTAGAAGAAGAGGGTTCCCCTTGCTGTTCCTTCAATTCAATTGAATTCTATTCCAGCGTGCAGTTGATATCATTGAGGTCGCCACTTAAATTCTCATTGTCGTTCGTCGCTTATTGTTTCACCCTTCGCCCGGGTACCAACGAATGTACGTACGTACGTTTCTCTTTCACATCCGTACCCGCACCTCTAACCGAAGCAGAGAGGAGAAGAGAGGAGAGCTCGAAGCGAGTTCGAGGGTCGACAACAGGGCACTGCGTTAAGAAAGAAACAGTAGCCGGTGCCTCGACCGTACCCATTACCAATAAGACCCAGGTACTTGCCTTGGAATGACAGTGATCGCGTTCTAATGTACTCGATTATGCTCTAAGTGAATCGTTACGAGGAATCAGGGAGAACGATGCGCCTTTCGTGACAGTGGCTTCATCTGGAATAAAAAATTCCTTCCATAGACAGGAATTCTAATTAAAATTAACGATCCACGTGGTTTGGTCTATTTGGTTGGTATCAATCGTTGAAATATCGCTAGGTTCGGTTAGGTTCGATTAGGTTCGGCTCCACCTTACCACGGTGCTACGTTACCCTGAAAGAACGAACTGTTAGAAAAAAGTTCCAAAAAGAAGTACTTGAAGTGTTTTGTAACTGTTCCAAAGGGAATCGATGAGACTCGGGGGTACTCTCAAACACAGACACACACACA
>JAIFRP010000021.1:5340946-5354245 GCA_032403825.1 Odynerus spinipes | reverse complement strand
CTCTCTCGTGGCTCTATCCCTTTCTCGATCTCTCTCTTTTTGTGTTTCTCTCTCTCTCTCTCTCTCTCTCCCTTTTAACCCCTCTCTTCTTCTTCTTGTACTTCTCTGTCTTGTCTTCAGTTACCTCATCTCTCTCCCTCTCATCTCCTTCTCGTTCAAGCGGCTTACGTAGATTAGCCTAATACGATCGGAGAAGAGAGGATTTTGCGGACGAATGGAAGGACTCGACTCCCGAACACCAGAGATACGATCGCATTCGACGGGACACGACCTCGTTTCCCTTCCAACGAAATCGAGTCTTCTTTTCCTTCCACGATTCTTCTTCTTCATTTTCTTCTTAGTTTAACGTCTTGTTCGCTCCGACGGAATTGGAGACTCCTCCGGCTTAACGACTCGTGAAGTCGCTGTTGCTTGTAATTAATCATGATAATACTAATGGGGTCTGGGTAATGGCAAAATCTCTCCATCTCCTTCTTTCTCTCTTGGTTTCTTCGTAACAGACGATTGCTTCGGAAAATGAGCCACCTAAACGATCGATCGCTCGATCTGTGGTTTTTCTTGTTAGAATATGAATTGTCATAAATCGCGTACACTTTCGAAGTAAATTAATGAGTCTTTTTATGATCCTTTGAAGATACAATGAATTAAGTTATATGTTAAGGTCACCGGTCTGTACTTAGCGTTCCTTTCGAACGTGCGAGATAACTCGTGTTGAACATAAATTCAATTAGAGTCGAATGGCGAAGAGCCGAACCACTGAAAATCAAGTACACACCGATGCGTGGACCGGCGGCCGTCGTCGTGATGCTGCTTCTCTCTCTCTCTCTCTCTCTCACTTGCTCGCTCGCTCGCTCTCTCTGACCCTAACGCGACGTAAGACGAGGGTGATTTAATGTGGCCTGTTGAACGCTCCAAGTGGAGAGGATCAGAGCTCGTACATACGTAGTCGAGCCGGCGCACATACGATCCGCGATCGGTGCTTGCACGAGCGTGAAAACGCGACCGATGGGAAGTTGACTCGAGTCGTTTCGCACGTTGTTCGATAGACGGATTAATCGAGAGATCGTCGACGAGCGCGTCTCGTTGTTCCTCGTGCGCGTCCATCCGGACGAAAAGTATTTCGATCGAACGCGCACGAGCGAGAGTCCTTTCTTCCCTTTCACTAATTTCATTTACCCTCTGACTTTTATGAAGAACCTATTTTAACTGTCAATGTACAGTAGAACTCCGTTTACATGAACTCCATTTATATGAACGACATTTTAGTAGCGCTATTTTTAACTTCGATTGTACCTACGTATGCTGCCTTTCGAGCGGTAGCCATTCCATCGATAAAGAACCCGAGTCGATCGCGATTCCTTCCGCGAGATACGATAAATTAATTTTATTGTCGTAATCGCGGAAGAATGGCATCCGAGCGAAAATAAAGGGAAGTCACGCGATAGTATGGCAGAGCGATGGTGGAAACGATCTGTCTCTGATATACATAAACGTTTTTCAGGTGCACAGACACGATATCAGATCGAATTTGCATCCCGGTCGGACACGTGAAGAGATCGTGATACTCCCGCTTTGCTTTTGGTTGCACGATCGTACTACTATCGGTTTAAAGTGGTAATTCCAAGTGGAATCGTACCTTAATCCACAAGACGCGAGAGGCGATACCTTTACTCAAAGGTATCGCATTTCGTATGCTAAAAACACAATTCGCGCGATGGTGGTGGTGGAGAGTCGAGTCGAAATTAAGCCGTCGTCTTGTAGCTTGGAAAAAATTTCCTTGAAAAAGCTGTGCACGAAAGTCCGTCATTAGGAAACACTTTCAGCGTAGCTACTTGGAAAACGTATATCGAAAGATGATTATACTTGGAAAGGTAAGATCTACACGAATTTTACGAACCATCCAAAAACTGCAACTAAGAGTCCTCCTTTCGAAATACGTTTGCGGATTCGGTAATGGTTGCGTATGGCGAGGCGTACGGCACTCGACTGCACTTCGGCGCTCGTAAAACTCGAAATTATAATTGCGCGTGCTGCGAGTAAAGGAAGAATAATTCGCGAGGATTTTGTTGCCTCCTACCTACGTACGACTACACGCGTAGAAGAACACACGTAAAAACAAGCCCTCCTCGTATATTCGCAAGATCACAGAAAAGAGACGCAAAGTTGCGCAGTCGGGCGCAGTCGCACGATGGGCTCGCCGACGAGTCTTGCGACATTCCTTTTAACGAGCACTCTCGACGTCCACGAGAGAAACTTCTGACATCGAAACATCGAGCGGACTATACCGCGAATCTTGACGAGGTGAGCGTGAGTCGATTTCTATCGCACGAAACGTAAGCCGAAATAAATTCGAGCGGGTCTCGAGAGGCACCGCCAAGGCGGAGGGTCGTAAAGTCAAAAGGGGGAGTACATGGATTGAAAGTCGAGAAGCGGAGCGACAACGGCGCCGATGGAAGGGGGTGCTCTATGGAAGTCCAATAGGTTTCGAGATCGGCTCGCGATATAGACCATAATATAGAGCATTGTTGCGCGTAGATCAAATTCGTGCTTACGGTACAGTTAACTTCTTTTTGTCGCTGGACATCTAGTTACTTTCTTTTAGCGAAATAATGGAAAAGTCA
Source organism: Odynerus spinipes (assembly GCA_032403825.1). Lineage (NCBI taxonomy): Eukaryota > Metazoa > Arthropoda > Insecta > Hymenoptera > Vespidae > Odynerus > Odynerus spinipes. The sequence goes on along the minus strand of JAIFRP010000021.1, from coordinate 5,351,624 downwards.
TGAATCCGATGGAGCGAGGAAGAGAAACAAAAAGGGAATAAAAATGAGCCAACTTTCGTAGCTGTAGTAGGTATATGTAGAGTATCCGAGATAAATATGTATGTGCATAAATGACAATTTTTGGAAGAGCGTAGATGAGAGGAGTTGTTGTAGAGTGTGGATCAGGCTACGAGCTGGAATACCCTATAAACTTGTGTTATATTAATAAATATATATAGTTGAAATATTACAGTAGCTCTTCTCGCTCATTCTCTCCTCACTTTCCTCGCACTCGGTGAATCCCTCCGTAATCCCACTCGCGTGTGTTTGGAGGCGTAAGTCGTACGCGTTTTGTGCGCGACTTCTCGGCTTAGCTGCCCACGGCGGAATGGCATTAGGCCGACCAATTGGCCGCATCTGTTGACTGGTCACCGGGTGACCTCGCCTCTTATCAAATGCGTTGATGCGATAGAAGTCGAGAGGTCCACTTGTAGTGCGTTAATCTCGCCCAGAGGGAACGAATATGGGCGAGGGAGAAACTCGATACTGATTGCAAAGAAGCACGGGTCCACGAACGAAATCGGCCCTTTCGAAGGGTTGCTTCCTCTCGTCTTTCTTTCCTCGTTGAGACGGCGCGTCGCGTCGCGTATACGCGACGTCAATTAGAGAAGGATAGAAAGGCCCTTTGGAGTTCCAGTTACGATGAGCTCTCTCCTGCTCGCGGTCGAATTCGGTTCGAAGGTTAAATCGATTAAGTCCCTTCTTTCTTAGGCGAGGGCGACACGAAATCACGTCGATTTTATTTATACGGTGATCGATACGCTGACCTATCGGGAAAGAGTTCTGGGGAAAGATGAACGACCGAGGAATCGTTCTCACGTGTTTCCTTCGTAATTTAGGAAAGGACCTCTTAATCGAAAGCCACCTTTCCGTAGCACCCCAGACCATTCCTCGGTAGGCACGAACGACGCTGTAAATATATATGTATAACGTGTTCATTAGAACGCCCAGTCCGACGAACTTTCCTAACCCCCGCGTGGTGAACGAAGGTCTCTCGCTAACTACAGTTTAATCGAATTTCAACGATTAACGAGGAAACCTTGTCGCGTTCTTCAACGATTTATAAATATCGAAGACGCGTCTTCGTCTGGTGGGAAGTACGAACGGAAGGTTCCATTGGAGATCGAGGATGATTCTTTTCCCAAGAAGCGAACCTCGCGACGACGATCAATCTGAGATCGGGCGAGTCTTCGTCCCATCTCTCCAAGAGAGAACCAAGTACCTCGTCTTTCAAACGAATCGCACACGTGCACACGCGTTTGCCGTACGTACGTCGAAGCGTAGCGCGTGTATGCGTGCGCATTTGTGTGTCGTGGGGTTAATTGAATCAAGCGGCACGCAAGCAGCTCTGTATACACTGCCGGGTCATCCGAGGTCAAATCGGTAATGGGCTGACCCTTAATTCACCATGTGGCCGAGCACCGAACGCCGATACATCGTCGCTCCTTCCTTGGACATGCGACTCTCTCTCCACGAGACGACGACCTTGAACTCGAAAGGCTTACGACGACGTCGGTATGGATCCGAGCCAACTTCACCCGGCACGAAACTCACCCCGTGCAGGGAACCCTTAGAACGCGTTGTCTACTTACGTTAACTCCCACACACACACACACACACACATATATATATACACACACAGACAGTGGCCGCTTACCCTGCTATTAATAGAGAAAACATGAACGGTTAACTACTCGACGGTACTCCGTTGGTACCGGTTGATTCGCTTCGGTATATCTGCCGTAACGTGCTGTGCTCTTTCGGACCTAGCTAAAACGTTCTTTCTTACATTCGAGAGCTCCTTTATTAATAGAACCGAAGCTTCCCGGTACTGCTGGTGCAGCTTTGTTGGCGAACGGGAGCCAAGTGTGACCAATAATTCTTGATTAGAAAGTCGCTCGCCTTGTCGGATGCGCGAGGGTATGCGAGGAGGAAAGAAGCAGAAGGAAGACGAGGAGAAAGAGATGAAGAAGAAGGAGGAACGCGGTGAACGAAGTCGAGAAGCAGAAAGACGGACAAGCAGAAAGTCGGTGGAGGAGAGAGAGAGAGAGAGAGAGAGAGAGAGTCCCATCTGGTTCGTCGGGGACCACTCGGAGAGAGGATCCATCAATCATGGATGTCCCGCACCTCCTGAGTGCTGCCTCTCGCCGGTAGCAAGAACCTGCAGAACCTCGGCCGCTTTTACAGCGGCATCGCGCGCTCGAGGAAGTCCACCGACGTTCATCCTTCCACCAGCGCCTTCTTCTTTCAGGGTCGTCCGTGCAAAAAGCACGTAATAGTCTTTGGAAGAGAGACAGAGAAAGAGAAGCAGAGAGAGAGAGAGAGAGAGAGAGAGAGAGAGAGGGAATATTGTGACTTGACGTAGAAGAGAGAAAAATAATAATCATCTTTTCGGAGCTACCGTCTTTTCGCTATGAGTTAATAGAATAGCTGATCTCCTGTGACTTGCCTGTGAGTTGCAGCGAGTGCAACACTTCCGAAATACATATTAAAAAGATCTTAGCAATGATAAAGTACATCTCGTCAAGGTCCCCGACCTGTCAAAACGATGACTCGTCGAATAAAGATTAAGATGGAAGGGTAATTTACTCGAGTCGGTCGAATCACAAAGTAATTAGCCGATCCATGGAGCCGATCTCAAGAAGTTGGACTCTTTCCAGAAGCCTTTCGATTATGATTTACTCGTTGTTACGAAAGCGTCCTGATCGGGGCTCGAGAGAACGGCTGGAAAGAAAGAAAGCCGGGGACACGGGAAAGAAGTGGAAAGGGGAAAAGAAAGAGGAGAAGGAGGAGGAGGAGGAGGAGGAGGAGGAGGAGGAAGAGGAAGAGGAAGAGGAGAAGGAGAAGGAGAGAAGATGGTCCGGCGGTGAGACAGAGGAAGAAGACGCTCGATTCTCTCGGAGGCGAGATTGTGTGTTAATGTATGGCTGGCATTCGGACGACAACCGTGACAAATTGCTTTATTAGGTTGGCAGCCCGGGAGCCTTTCCACTCGCAGCTCGCACCTCAGGGCCGCCACTCATCGTGATTGTACGCTCTATTCTTCGCCGTCTCTTCCTTCTCTTCTTCTTCTTCTTCTGCTTCCTCCTTCTCTTCGTTTACTTCTCCCCCCTGTTAGCTTCCTCCATCTCTTTTTCTCCCACTACGCGACGAAAGACAACGTAACCCGCGTTCGTATGAATGGACGAGGTGGAACGCGCTCGCAGCAGGACGTCGATACTTTTTTGAAATCGAACCGAACAACATCCATCGTCTCCTCGCACCTTCCTCGTACTGCCGCCCTGAAAAAATAGACACCTCGGTCTCAGCCATTGTACGAGATCGCGGCACGAAATAAATCGAGTTTTAAGTCAAAAGCCAGCGGTAGTCTCTATTTTGTAATTAACGATCTCGACGCTTGCCTGTCGACATGGTACAACATAGAAATGATTACGAAAGAAGTTCGGAGCTAGAGAAAAAGAGAGAAAGAGGGAGAATCGTTCCACAGCTGTCGACGTTGAGGAGAAGATCTTATCGTGGGCCTTCCTGGTGGCGGAAAGCGAACGACAAATGACCTGAGGTAGAGTAGCTACTAGTAGCGTAGGTACCTACTACCTGAAAAGCCTGCGAACTTTGAATTCAGGAAGTCGGAGGAACGCGCGTTACGTCAGAGGGTTGTGAGCGAGTTTCGGTCAAGGCTGGTACCTACCTACCTAGCGCGCTCGCGCGTGCACCACTATCCGTTCGATGATCGTCGTGGCGAAGGCGTAGGGTTATTAATGTTCGCGGAGGCCGCCGTTAATGGATCGGCCACTCTTTCTCTCTCTTTCTCTCTCTCTCTCTTTCTCTTCAGGTCGGAGCGAAGGTGGCGAGGCGAGGAGGGAAGACGCAGAATGCGGGTCCAGCTGTGAACGCGTTATAAGGTCCTTTTTTGCGAGGTACAATGTCCTGGCGACTCCCGGATGCGCCGTCATTAAGCCGCGGCCACCGCGACCGCCGGCACAGCACGCGTCTTCTTCTTCTTCTTGTTCTTCTTCTTCTTCTTCTTCTTCTTCCGAGTCCTCGCAAAACTTTAGCATCAGACCTAGCGGAAATTCGTCCCACGAGAGCCGATGTACCATCCAACACGCTCTTTTCCCTCTGGAAGGTTATTAACTCGGTCGAGATAATTAGCCGGCGTTACTTAAACCAAGTCAACTGGCTAATGATCTATCGTCACCTCCTCTCTCACCGGCTGAACCCACCTTCCCTCTTCTTCCTTTTACCTTTAGCCGGTACACTGTGGTACAAGCCGATGGCTCGTTGCCTCGTTACGCAAGTGTTCGAGTCGACGAACTCGTGCGCGGGTTGCCTCGTCGAAAGTGACGTACGACTTGTTTGAAGATCGTTACGCGTACCTACCCGCTTGGAAGAGCACCTACGAAGAACTCCTTCGAGTTCGAGTGGACGACGTCGACCCCTTCGAACGCTCACTGGTAATCGCGAGGTAGGTATATACATATGTCGACCGTTTCTTTCTTTTTCTATAGGGACAGAGAAAGAGGGAGAAAAATATAAAAAGTTGAACTTCCGAGTCAGGAGGAAGTCCAGAATAAGGATGGAAGCGCGAGCCCTACTGCTGGCTTATCAGACATCGTCTAAAGTCAGACGCGTGCGATTGGACCAAATGCCATAAGTGGAACATGGGAACAGTCCGGATTTCTGGTCCACAATCACGTCGCGCATGTCGGGCTCGTCAATGAATAGATAACGAAGGAGAATGAGCTAGTTGAGGCGGTTTGATACATCGGCGACATCGCCGCAACATTCATCTGCATAATTCATTCTTATCAGTACGATTCCCTCAAGCAGAGATTCTCAACCGGTGTGACGTACCTTGGGGTTCGATCCCTTATCAGGAAACTCGGCTACTTTGAGATTTGAACCAGAATAGGGCTTTGACAATGATTCGGACGACAGCAATCCTATGTACTATCATTAAAGACAAGTATCCAAGTCTAAAACCTAATTCAATTCCATAGATTTAATTACAGGTAAGATCGAAATAGATCGATGAGTTTTCATGAGCCTTAAGACATAAAAAACGAATCAATTTTTATGTTTATTAAATGAAATAAGATTTAACGTATTTGTTGCCGATTGTAACACCTAATACGATTAAGATTTCAACGATGACTGAATTAGGATCGGGCAGCAAGATCCAAAGACCACAGGAGTCGTAGGAAGCGTCGGCTTTGACGCGATAGCGCGTTATTACGCGCAGTTCACAGGTCGTTTGGATCGCGTTCTCCACACGTAAGGCTAAGCCGCCCACCGTATTTACCCGCTCTGAATTCCAGAGTCGCGGTTCGCCCCCTCGCGAATTGTTGCGCAGCGCAAACCCAAACTCTTAACTCTTAAGCTCGTATGACTCTTCGGCATTGCTATCTACGGGGTGTCTGAAAATTACAACCGTTATTCTCACGTATTACAAAATTAATGAGATTTAATAAAGATCGATTTCAATCGACAAAAAGAAATATCTCAAACAAGTAATAAGTATCTCGCAATTTTTCCAAAATTAAATCCAAACTCGTGCGATCGTAAAAAGTACAAAATTAAAGACCGATTACTTTCTACAGTGAATCGTCGTTCAGAAATGATCTCTCCCCCTCCGTTTCGCGCTAGAGTACGGAGGATGCGAGACGAATAAAAATTGAGCAGAGTCGAAGAAATAGGTTGGAGATAAATGGAAGTACTTTAAGAACACCCCGTACCTACACAGATGTTTAAGAGCTAAGCAACTACTCAGAGCGAGTGAGTTGATGCGAGCCGCGTATCACGAGAAGGAAGTTCAATTTAACCCAATAAAGGACAATCAGAGGCCGACGGCGACCAGAGACGAGTACCTACTACTCTCCTCTGATGGCTAAACGGATCGACCGAGGGACTTCGTCTTCGGACCTTTTCGAAACAGAAGACGAGATAGTTATCATCTGGACGCGTCGACAGCGTTCGAGTAAGACGTGCACGTCAATTCTCATGCGAATGAACGTAAACCTAACCTCTCGGGACAGATAAACCGATTAAAACTATACCTTTTATTTTGCCGATTAAATCGCCGATGGTCGAGCCACGTATTTATGTAGCAGGCTTTCAACGTAGATACTGTTCGCGTAATAAAGAAAAGAAACATTTCTAAAGAGTACGCTATTATCCCTTTCAACTTTGAAAAATCCTCTCTTGTCTGCTCTCTTCCGCTACACACACACACACACACACACACACACACATACTCAGGAATGTTCATTTCGGCTAACACGAGAAACAGCCGCTTCTGCAAAATGGGAAAGGCCAATTCGTGCTATTCTTCGGGCTCGACCTCGTGCGAATAAGAAGGAACGCCGATCCGAGCTCCGAGTCACCGGAGCGTGAAACCGGTGACATGGACCAAGTGGATTTTCATACCGAACCGCACGTTTCCCACAAAAGATCGCAAAAGGGCCGCGCACCGAAAAGGGTGTAAAAACAAAATGGCCTTATAGAATGGTAGATGACACTGATCTCGTTTCGTCGACCGGAAGAACGTGAATCTGGAAAGAAAAATTGAGTCGTGAATAGAAATGACATGATTCTCTTGCGATGACAACCAGGAGGAATAGGAGGGGGGAGGACGTCGATGACGTTTTAAAGAATCTCACGGAGGAGCATGAACTCGTCGTGAAAGAAGCTACGAGGTACCTACGAGATTAGCGAAAGGCTCACCCTTGTCCTCGTACCAGCCACCCTTGGGATGGATAAGGGGGTTTGAGCATTAGCGATTATACGCACCGCGGCGCCCATACATCGGGTGTCTCCGTGTGGAACTAAACAGACAAAATGGCCACGCTCCGGCTCACCCTCGATTCCGTTTTCCTTTTACGAGGCACTCTCTCTCTCTCTCTCTCTCTCTCTCTTTCTATTCGTTCCTCTCTCTACCTCCTACCCGCTCATGCTCCCCATCGACAAGGTATTTTCATGACAGGGAAGAGACTAGTCACGAGATTTTCGAAAGTGCTCTCTGCTCTTCAGTATCTCTCTAACAGTACTTCCTTGCACGTTCCACTAAAGCGAGAGAACTCATAGTACGTACGTATTGTCCGTGGAAGTCGTACATACATATGTATGTACGTACATACGTACGTACGTACCTAAGAGTATATCCGGTATAAAACAGGAGTCTGTTTGTCAGCTTCGAGAACGCACTTTACGTCCGGCAACTCGACGAACGATTATCGTTATAATTGTACGTATGTTTAAAAAAAATATATATATATATAAAAATTTCCAAGACAGAGAAAGAACAGTTATGGGAGCAGATAGCTGGGTTTGTCTTCCTCTTGCGATTTCTTTTTTCCTCCACTATTTTACGATCATTAATTGTCTCGTAATCATTCTCGTCAAGCAGTAGTAGATACCTACCTACAGTTTCTAAAACATGTCGTGGTATGTATTATAATAACAGTAAAAGTAGCTTAGGGTTAGAACGAGACAGAGAGTAGATCGGTGTCATCCCCTTCGTTCCATACAATAGGCCAAATCCGATTTTCGAAATGATCGCGTTAAACGTGTCCGGGGATGGATTTGCCGAGGGCGGATGCCCTCCTCAATGCTCGATGTTTACTGGCTCCCGTTCAAAAGGGATTTATACCTTTTGCCCGTGCATATAACTGGTACACGCGAAAGAGTGCTCCTCCACGAGGAACCCCGCGGCGAGGTAGGCCTCCCCTTTCCCTCTCTTTCGAAAGGGACGCCGCAACGCGATCCTCTCGACAGGGTGCACGAGGCGTGATATCTTATGGCATGTCTACCCATAGTGTGTCCTTGACAAAGCTACAACGTAGATGTTCGTAAAGATCCGCGGAATCTGGGCCAGGCAGATGCGTTTCGTTCGCGATTCGATCTAATGGATTCGTGGAACGAATTATGCTCGCGATTAACACTAACACGTTATGGTGATGCTTTCTAATGTTTGCGAGGGATATTCACGCACGGAGAGAATTGCAAATTCGTTTATCATAAATAAAGTATAATTAAATAGATAAGATACTCGTATTTCCCTATAATATGCTGTAGAGAAGGTACTTAAATCATCTTTGTAACGACGTTGAAAATTCACCAGAATAAAAGACGTCAGAGATCGCGCAAAAGTATTTCAAGAATATGATATTAATTGGGAAGAATTCGGATTCGATCGTATCGGCCCGAGGGAGGTTCTGCCAGAAATTAAGGCAACAAGCGTACGGCCTTTGCCGCGACGGCTTTAATTGCGAGTAATTGTTACGAAGGTCGGAAGCGGCCTGTAAAGACACGAGCCCACGCAATTGGCGGTCACACCACGCGATAATACAGGGTGATCGCGTAATAACCGGGCACGTTAAAAAGATCGCTGCCCCCTCCTCTCTCTCTTTCTCTCTTTCACGTTCGCTGCTCCGGTTTGCGAGGAAAAGGGAAAACGGAAGAGAAGTCGACGAAGACTTAGATCGAGTAGCAGCTTCTTCTTTTTACGTAGTGGAAGATAGAAGAGTTAGAAGATGAAAACAAGAGAACAGTTGTATATTTATTGAGGAAAAATCACGCAGAATAAAAAAATGTAATAAGTAATAACATAAAGACAGATATATATGTATATATATATATAGAGAGAGAGAGAGAGGGAGAGAGGGAGAGATCCGATTCGATCTTTTTTTTTATTACTCCCTGACATCACAGACGTATCGTGTAATATACATACATCTTAATTACCACTGCCTATCGGCCTTTCATTAAAACATCTTACGACGCATTTAGAATTGCAAATAGATTGCTCGTATGAAAAACTCGAAAGATTACCGGTTTTCCCGGGCGGATCACAGTTTAGTTTCGCTTTGCGGAAAAAACGGGAGCAAAGATAAATTTTACGCACCTCTTTTTTTACTTATTCGTCATTCATCCATCCATCCATCGAGCACTGTCTTTCTCGTGCGTGCACGCACGCTCGCACGAATATCTTTTTAACGGTGAAACGAAGACGACGAAGAAAAAAAAGGAAGAAGAAGAAAGCTAAAAAGAGAGAAAGAAAATAATACAAGGAGATAACACGGAGATACCTTTGGCTGCACGAGCGAAATGTACGTCGCCTTTTGAAATTCTCTCAAGATTGGACTCTCTTTGGACTCTCACCTTGATCCCACGTTGAGGGAACGAAGAAGAAACCAAAAGAGATGTTTCAAGGTTGGCTACGGCGCTTTTCGAGCGGCTGCACGAAGATGTAATTTCCTTTCGGCTATTGTCATTTCTGCACGAATAACACGCACACTAACGAACGTGCATCGCGTTCATTACGCGACACGAAGCTCGCGGTATCCTCGAAAGCCTTCCGTCTTTGGAATCCGCACGCGTTTCGACGGTGAACGCAAAGAGAACCTTGCGAATAGTCTTTGTGTGTGGAAAAAGACGTCGAATTTATGCATTCCTTGACGATGACGCACGTTGGCGTCATGTTACAGATCGTACGGTCTATAGAAATTCGATTTCAATGAAATTCACTTTCTACTTTGAAATCTACTTTCAAATCTTATCGGATTTTCACGTGCCAACAAGTCCGAATAAACGTCACTGAGATTCCTAGGAGGGATAAGGGCGCGATAATGCTGTTAACGATAAGAAACCACACGAATAAAACTCGTCGCTCTCTATACTTCGATCTTCCTCCCTCCCTCTCACCTCTACCACTTTCCTCGCTCTCGCGCAACGGACGGTAAAGAAAAAAGGAGGAACTTTAATGGGCACGGTAAAATTAAGCTCGTTAAGAGGTGGGCAATAGAAAAAAAAACTGCTGAGTGAAGCGCCACTCTTGGTAATCGCATAATGAGGAAATATGGTTGAACGAAAGGATAGCAAGTAAGCACCTTTCTCGGTCGGAGAATAAGAAAGAGAGAGACAGACAGAAAAAGACTCGCGCTTATAGGAGCAACAAGGAAAGAAGATAAAGAAGATAAAGAAACAGAAACATTAAGTGCAGTAAGATGGGCTCGAAATGATTTCTAATTAAACGAACCGTATCATTAGGCCTGCCAACTATATCGCGCGGTGAACTTCGAGCTGGGCAGCGCTTGGACTAGAAATAACAAATAGCCGATAAAAGCGTGGCGTTAGATCACAAATGGTACCACGGTGAAATAGTCTTTTTTCATTGAACAAACTGAACATACTTATAATCGTGTGCTGCGACTTAAACCGGAGACCGACGACGACGCGATCACGCGTCGATAAAGTAGAAGGGAAAAAAAGAAAGACGGTAAGGTGTAAGAAAAACACGGTGAGCGCAAGGTTCGTGCTCGGAGCACGAGTGAAAGTCAGATCGAGATCTCGAGGAAAAGGTGGTAAGCAAAGATCGATGCACATCGGGTTAGGTGCACCGAGGACTTGCTACGAGTTCCAAAGGATCCTTCTTCCTTTCGTTGCTAGTACAGGCTCGTGCAGGCCGACGCGCCAGGTATATATAAGCTGATGGGTTTCTGGGATTCATTAGCGTAATTAACGAGCCCTCATTAAGCGTATTACGGAATGAACGGACCTTGCTTACGGACGACGGTAGTAGTAGCAGCAGAACTGACAGAAACGGGCAGCAGCAAACGGTCGCGCGCGCGCACGCGAGAGA